>JASDQU010507433.1:30832-44905 GCA_032191745.1 Picea mariana
GGTTTGAGCTGCTGCTTACCTGAGAACTTCTGGCATTTGATGCAAGCTCTAATTTCTCTGGAGACATCGGAGAATAAAGTAGGCCAGTAATACCCAGCTCAGAGGATCTTATGGGCTGTGGTCTTCCAGAAATGATGCCCTCCACAAAGGCCACTGTGGAAATCAAATGTAACTTGCTGAGCCTCTTGTGGGTCCAGGCACCTTAAGAATACCTCTAGAGGATCTTTCCAGTACAAGGCCTGGTCAATGAGGCAATATCTGACCGCCTTGAGCTTTAAAGCTCTCGCCTTGCTTTTTTCCATCCCATCGGGAGGCCTCAATTCTTGCAGAAAATACAAGATATCTTTGTACCAGGGGCATGCTGCTAATGATAAGGCACTTTGAGAATCCTTACTGGATGATTCGGCTTGCTCATTGATGTAGTTAATCCCCAAGGCTTTGCAATTGGTTCGGCCAGTAACTTAGCTAAACCCTGCCCCTTTATCAACTTGGTGGGCTTGATCTCCAAATCAAACTCTAGGATCTTGGCGATCCACTTTCCTCTTCTCCCGTCCATGTCGAGCTGTATAAGAATGTCCTTCATAGAGGCTGAAGGAACATATGCAATGATCTTTGAGTGCAAGACATAGAATCTGAAATCTTTGAGAGCTTTCACCAGGGCATAGGCCTGCTTTTCCATGGCCTCGTACCTGAGTTATGCATCTCTTAATGCCATGCTATAGAAGGCAATAGGTTGCTCTTGCCCTTGATTATTTTTCTGCAACAAAATTGCCGCTACTGTATCACAGGAAGCAAAAGAAAATATCAGGAAATTTTTGGAATAATCGGGGATGATTAGCACAGGTGCCTCAGTCAACGCCTTCTTTATTTGGACAAAGATTCCCTGGGTTTAGTGGTCCATTTTACTTCATTCCCCTTCCTAAGCATGGTTGTGATGTGGTTCACCAGCTTGGCAAAATTTGAGACAAATCTCCTCAGAAAATTTATCTTCCCCAAAAATGCCTGAACCTCTTTTTTAGATTTGGGAAGTGACAGGGTCTGAATTGCTTCCACTCTGCTAGGGTCAATCCTTACTCCTTCTGCAGACACTATATGTCCCAATAGCTTCCCCTCCTTCATAGCAAACAGAGACTTCTTGGGGTTTAAAGATAGGCCAAACCTTCGACACTTCATGAAAACCTTTTTCAGGTGACAGCGGTGCTCCTTATCTGTCCTGGAAAAGACTGTGATATCGTCCAGATAGATTACCATGAACTGATCCTTTTCTCCGATGAACGCTATGTCCATGGCTTACTGAAATGTTGCTCCTGCATTCATCAATCCGAAAGGCATTTTGGCATACATGAACTTTCCCCAAGGAGTGGTGAAGGTTGTGTTCTCTCTGTCCTTAGGCATGACTGATATCTGATTGTAGCCAGAGAAGCCATCAATCATGGATATCCTATATGCGCCAGTTACCTTCTGCAATATGTGTTCCATGTTGGGCAGAGGATAATTATCTTTCTTTGAGCTTCTATTCAAATTCCTGAAATCAACACAGAGTCTGATTTCTCCACTTTTCTTCTTTACAGGGACCAAGTTGGCCACCCAATCAGAATATCTCAAGGGGACAATAATTTGGGCATCTAGCAGCTTCTTCACTTCTTTCTCCATGACAGGTAGCAACATGGGATTTATCTGCCTAAGTTTCTGCTTGAATGGTTTAGCTTCTTCTTTCAGTGGGATCTTGTGCTCAATGACAGATGTGTCATAAGTCTTAAGGTCTTTGTAGGTCCATGCAAACACATAAGCAAACTCTCTCAGCAACTCGGTATACTCAATCCTCTGCTCCTTGGTCAAACTCATTGACAACTTGACACACCTAGGCTCTTCTGGTGTGCCAATGTTGCACTCGGTTGTGTCAGCATCATCACCCGAAACTCTCCCCTTTATTGCCACATCATTCCCATCGAACAATCTCTCCAATGGGACTAGTCCCCTCAGGATGTGATTTCCAGGCAATTGAATAATGTCGTGATTTTCTATTTTACTCAGCAATTCACTCCCATCAAACTCTTCCTCAGAGATGGAATCTTGGTCGATATGCATCTCTGAAAATTCTTCGATAGTTTCCAAGAATCTCTTGATCTCGAGATCATCCTCAAACACCTTCCAATGCTTGAAATTGTCAGGTATGGAGGGCCTGTATTTTACTTCTACATCATACCTCAGTTTGGGTGGCAGGGGTACCTTGAAAATGCTTGCTGATGAAGCCAAAGAATCTACCACTGTGTTTTCTTCTCTTGGGATGAAAGAAATGTTGAATGCTGAGAAGAAACTATCAACTAAGTCCCACACCTCATTTTTGTAGCTTCTGAGTCGAGGATGCTTAGCCTGATAAGCGTTTCTGATCTGCTGGACCACCAACTCTGCATCTTTGAACACTACTACCTCTTGAACTCCCATTTCCCTTGCGGCTCTTAATCCTAGGATAAGAGCTTCATACTCTGCCACATTGTTGGTAGCTTTGAATTCTAATTTGTATGACAGAGATATGGTCTCCTGAGCAGGTGACAGAAAGACCACTCTAGCTCCAACACCTTCTCTGGAGGAGGCTCCATCAAAGAACATTTTCCATACGGGGGTGATGGAGGGAGGAACTTCAGGGGAAATAGCAGGCCGCTTCTGATTTTGAGAGGAGGCTCGGGGGCATGGGTGAGCTGTAATAAACTGGAGCCTAAATCAGTGTCCAAGGCAAAGATGGGATGATTGGTGGGGTTAGCTTCATTACTGATTATGTAGGCCAGTTGGGCTTCCCGATATAGTCTTCTATGCTCTCCTTCAAACACTGGGATAGTAGCATATGTGAGGTCCATCTGTAGAGTTCCCCCTAGTCTTTTTATCCAAGATCTTGATAACAACATACCAAACTTGGGGGGAACATCAGCTACTACAATATCCATGACCACACTTTTCATGGGCAGTTGAAACAAGGTCACAACTAGGTCTTTAATGACTCCGAGACACTGAACTCTCCTGGAGTCAAAAGAATAGAGGTCATGATAGGCTCAGGTGACTTCTAGTCCTAACTCTTCCATGATAGTTTTGGGCATGAGGTTGTGAGAGGCCCCTGAATCCATAAGGCAATTATGCAGCACTTTATCATGTATGTTCAGGGAGGTGTAGAAGGGAGGGGATGAATCATCTCTGTCTTCTACCATAGGGCCAAGGATAACTGTAGGCTTTTCATCTTGGAGGTTTATAGAGTCTGTGGGAGGGCATGAGGCTTCAGATTTCAAAAGCTCAGAGAAGCATTTTTTGAATTCGCCATGTTTGATTAGCTCGGTGAGGGGCACAGGGATTCTGATCTTTTGAATCTCATGCTCAAAATTAAAGGAAGATGCAAGCTTTGGGATCTCTCTTATTTCAGRGGCATGATTGTGGACAATGGGAGAGAGGGGTTGAGCCTTCTTACCTCTGTGAACACCCGCTACTCCATTAGCAGGTTTCTTTGCTCTAGTGAACTGCTCAGGAATATCAGGTGYTGTTGTCTTCTTGTCGGACCTCAGGTTGTACCTGCCTTGGCCACCAGTAKCCTTGTCTCCCTTGCTCAGTTCATTTGGCTGACTGTCCATGAGAGACTCCTCGTATGCTGATTGAGTGAGATGAGGAAAGGGAGGAGTGTCTTCTAAGCAGTGGATTTCAGGATCAATCTCATCTGTTTCTCTTTCTTCCTCATCGGCCACAAAATTGTTTTGAAAARGGGCYTGAATTCTCTGGTCATCTTTGTCTCTTTGCATCATCGRGGGAGCAATATTGTTTGGCCTCCGACAACCTCCTTTGTTTTCGGTGCTCTGAGGGCCCTTGTATGCTTGCCTCCTCTCTACCTTCATCCTTTCCATCTCTGCAGACAGAGACTTCACCATCTTGGTTAGTTCATCTGCTTGAAGGTGGGGCACCGATGGGCCAGAAGTTGAGACTTCGGATTTTCCCTTTCTTCTGCCCACGTCAGCCTCGTTCCTCAATCTATCGGCTGCTAATACATTGGATTCCACTTCTATGGATGCGTCTTGCATTTGAGCTAAGGAAGCGGCTCTTCTTTCTCTCAATAAAAGACAGAAATCGGGGCCAAACGCACTAGCATAGGACATCTTGGTCGAGGCTTCTGATGGCTTTATTTCATCAGGAATCTTATTGTATATTTTATTGAATCTTTTGGAGAAGTCATAGACAGAATCTCCTTCCATATTCTTCAAAGACCCAAACTCAGTCATATAATACATGAAATCCTTCTTATCTCCCCACTGCCTCAGGAAAGCATTATCTAGGGCTTCAATTCTAGCAATAGATCCGGGAGCTAATCCTCTGAACCATTTCCTTACCTCACCATCCAGGCTCTGGACAAAAACCCTCATTCAGACATCTTCATTTCCAATGTTCAGGTTTTCTGCATAACTATAGAAAGCAGCCAGGTGTTCCTCCACAGTTATGTCCCCTTCCCCGGTGAACTTCGGCATATATTTCAAGTAATCTCCGGTAGGGAAAGGATTCGTGGGCTGAGGTAAGACCAAGGGAGCATACCTAGCAGCAACTATGGCATCCATTCTATTCAAAGGGGGATTAGCACCAGCCATAGGAATATTAGGTGGAGGAGAACTCGGAGGAGAAGGAGCTCGCGAAGGAGCTACTGGGAATGAGTCCCGAAGTGGAGTGGGAAATGAGAGAGGATTTAAGGGGAAGGCTAACGAGCTTAAGTCCGTGGGTGCTCCTCTTCGTGCAGGAGTGGGAAAATCCTCTATAGTCATGGATCTTCACCGATAAACAACTTCAAAGGAGAGGGGAGTGACAAGGGTTTCTCCTTCTAGTCCCAGACCAGGAGGGGAAAACTCAGCAGGAACACTCCCAAAATTCAAGAAACGGGAAGCCTCTGAAGGAGGTCTATCAAGAAACGGAGGAGGAGAAAAAGGAGTTCTCATAGAAGGGGATGGTGTATTACCTATTTCAGCGATGGGAACCTCTTTTGCAGAGCTCTTTCCCTTTCTACGCACCGCTTCTGAATCAGCTTCAGGTGTAGCTAGAGGCAGCTGTGGATGAGACCACGTGTGTCTGCCTCTGAAAGCCACAATTAAAACAGCGGGTTCACTCCAGTGGAGTCGTCACAATGGAGTCACCAGGTGCACAGTAGCAATCTCAATAGTTCTGATGTCTGATGCACCCTCAGAATCAGCTAATCGTTGTCATTCAATCCCGGGGAAAATATTCAACTTCGTCCTCGGCAACGGTGCCAGAAATGTTAGCGTCAGAAGTCACTCCTGGATTGCTTGCAGGAGCAGAGCTCGAAACCCATCAGTTTAATGTCACGATTTGTTTATAAGGGGTGATCAAATGGAGATAAAGACTCGAGGAGATATTGTTCTAACTCAGGGACTAGGTCTGGTATGTAAAGAACAAAGGAGGTCTGGAATCCTAACTTCAGCTAGTGGGTTGATTAAAATATGATCAGGTGGAAGACTTAGTAAGAAATGTGAGAAAACAACTTCGAGCAGCAGGCTTTCGGCAGTTTGCAAAAGAAAGACTCTGAATGCAAGATCCGCTTGGTTCAGGGTCTCAAGGAACTGAAAGGGGACTTGACTGGATCATAACATGAAGTACATCCATTATCACATTTCGACAATTTATATTTGAACAATTTTCGAAGATCACTTATGAATATCCCCCCTATATGACTGACTAAAATAATTCAAGCATAACCCCAAAAAATGTATAATCAGTTTTTCCGTTCTATAGCAAATATTTATATTTCCTTGATTAAACAAAATTCATCAAAAGATTAGCAACACTTATGTTCAGAGAGCCCTGTATAAATTAGAGTAGGGATTTTGTTCTTCTCCTTTAGGAAGGAAGATAAAAGAGTATTAGGAGTCTCAACAAATGAAAACCGCATAGGAAACCAGTCAACCTTTCCACTTTGAAAAGATTTACAATCATTCAAGTAATAAAGATAAATTTCACAGTTGAGTATATTAAGCTTCTAATACCATGGTCCCACTCTTAAGATAGTACATCTTAGATATAGTGTGAATTTGATTATAGGGTCTTAAGGTCAACTTAGGGTTATTCTCAAATGACGAATAAATGGATTTTCTTTAACCTTTAGTTCAACCTTGCATGCTTCTTCTTAATGATTTACACAAGTATATCGTTCATACAAACAAATATAGATTAGGCATATCAAAATCAGAACCCATTGCCAGCAAGCCCATTCAGTACTTTGATGGGGTAATTTTGACATCTAAGAAATATCCTCCCTAGACATAATGCCCCATTGCCCACGAGCCTGTTAAGTACCCTAATGGGTTTTCCTAGTCATACCACAGGCCGATACCCGCTGCTAGCAGACCTATTCAGTATTCTGACGGGTTAGCCTCTTACACCCATTTTCCATCAAAGGCTCTTTTCCCAAAATTTAACCTTAATATAAATTTATATATTACATTCGCACGGGTGAATGGGGGAGCATCTTTGAAAACCTTTTTACGGGATGGGATGGTATTAGGTTGGAGGATATTCTACAAATTTCCCATAAAAGATTGTTTGCATGAAAAATAGACTTATGTATTGAGATTAGTCCAAAGACATATCATGGTATAACTTACATAATGTGTGGTGAATGAGGCCATGAGAGAATGAACTAAAGGTGCCTCTAGTCCCTAGGTTCATCTTCTCCATATAATTATGGTAGTGTTCCCATGGGTAGAAACATCATGCACTCTCCTGCTACTATTTAATAAATATTCTCTACTGACAAACTTTGAGATAAGATCAAGTTGTACTAGTTTCCTATGGGCCTCATAATATGGACTTTTAACTTTTTAATCCCATACTATAATCAAAGACAGGGCTATGAGTTACTGCTATAATAAATGATCTGAAATCTTGTTATAAAGAATGGAAAAGAAATATGTAAAAGAACTGAAAATGATTGGTTATGTCAAGAGGTCTTGGGTTTGATAATTTAACTCCTTTATTTTTAGTTTTTCATTATTAATAATTTCCTAAATTATAAAATAGTTCAGAAAATATAGTAGAGAAAAACTAATAAAGGTCAGAGAACAATCTTAAAAGAAAAACAAATTTTAAGGAAGTAGTAGAAAAAGAGATTCAGTTGTTCCAAAACTATTTTAGGGAATAAATGATTAGAATAAAGGATAGTTTTAATGAAACAACAGAACCACAATAAACGCAATTACTTCCCTGAATAAGTTATGAAGATGTTCTTCCAATCCAAGCGAAAAGAGGATACCTGTAAAACTCCAACAAATCATCATAGCCTTATTTATTTAGAAAACTTTGAAAAAAATCTATCAGTTGAAAACATATTAAAAATGATGTTGCACCAAACTATATGCAACATTTATTCACCTATTCTCTATCCTACCTTACCTAAAAAAAAATTAACCCTTTTCAAGTATACACGTATTTCCAATGCAACCATGTGTGTAACATGATTACAAATATACTCGCGTTTAGGTTTGAACAATATACTTTAATGAATACCATAACATGAGGAACCAATTGTTTCAAATGATATGATGCGAAGAGTTGTTGAAGAAAAGAGTGGTGTTGTTTCAATCCGATGGTCGTCTGGAACCAATGTTCAATATAATCATGATATCCTTGGTTCACTTCCTCATTTGGACCACTCTTTATGTCCTCCTCTGCAATTCCATATAGATCTTTTTGATCAACTTCTTGAATGCATAAAGGATCTGACAATGGGCATGGTGGAAATTCTTTGGTCTCAGGTCCTACTGTCTGTTCTCCATCAGATGTAGTCCATGGTTGTCCAATCTCCTCTGTAAATTGGCGAGGATGATTAGGGTGAAATTCTAGATGTGGCTCAATATGGAACTTTTCATTGTCTATCACTTCCTAGAGTTTAGGTATGTTCTTGACTGCTGTCAAGATTTTCTCTTCCTGAGATGTAGAGATCCCAGCTACTGCTAGGATTTGAGAAAGTTTTTGGAGTAACATTTCCTCCTTTTCTCAACGAACTCTCGAGCATCCTTGAATACTTTTTTGTTGGTTTATAATCCCTGTCTTGCACATGGATTAGTGTATAGGGGTTCTTACAACAGAGGATAAAGGAATCTTACTTGATAAAACAACTGGAGTATCAAGAGTGGAATTAGGCAACTAACCAAAAGCACTTGTAGCAGCAGCAGAAAAACTTTTTTGGGAAGCTTTTCCCTTCTTGATTATCTTCTCTGGGTCAGCCTTAGGTGGTAGCAATGGTAGCTTTGGATTTGATCTTGTATGTCTGCCTTTAGGTGCCAGAGTTGAAACAATGGAGTCACTAGGTGCAGTCTGCAATCTTCAAAATACTGAGTTCTAATGCACCTTTATAAATATAATACTGTGTCATTTTAATCCTAGGGAAAATTCTTCAAATTGTTCCCCATAAATGGTGACAAGATTGTTAGCACTAGGAGTCACCTTCAGATTGCATGGAAGGCAAGCCTAGTACCCATCAAGTTATAAGTGAATGCAAGGGTATTTAAAGGGTCAAATGGAAAAGGACTCAAGTGATAATGTTCTAACTCAGATAACAGGGCTAGCATACACCAACAATTAAGATCTTGAATAATTTCAATCAATAGTTTGGGAATAAGTATGAATAGAGGGACAACTTGAATGAGAGAAGTGTAGGGGATGCTATAAACATCAGGTCAACAAGATCCTAAGGTGGAAATCTTCTTAACACAAGATCTTCTTGAACTGAGAAACTAAGGAAGCTAAATAAACATCATGATAACATAATTATCAAACATCCATCATAACATCACCACAATCATTCATGTGAATCATTCAAAGCATGAACATTTAGCATCAGAAGCAAATAGACTAAAAGAGAATTTGATTTCTATTAGTCAAAAAGTCTTAAGTCCAGTACATCACTAGATCACAGTTACTTCATCAAAATATTACAGTATAAGGGAGCCTTTCTCAACCATCCGAGCCTACCAAAGCAAATGATCTATCTATTTATAACAAAAGGGAGGCAACAACTGGAGGTACGAGTTGGCCCCCTTCCCTTGAAAAACTCCACACATTTATTTTCTCTAACAACTTATCTAACCATCTATGCTATAAAACAGGAAAATGTTGGTGACTAATCCAAATGAAATTCAAACTGAATTGATTCTCTTTTGTTGTGCAGCTCCTTGTTTTCCATGTGTCCTTCAAAGCATGTGGTTGTCTTCATAATGCCAGCTGCTACTTCTTCATCCTTCTTCATCATCAATTTATCCAAAAGTTGTTAGCTTGGTCCTCCCAGATCCCTGGTCTTTATTGGTAGCTTCCTTGGGTAGCAAAAGTGGGTAGCACACTACAAGGAGAAAAGGTAGCGCCTGTAGGTAGCATCATTGTGCTGCATATGTGTACAGACTCTACTCTTTGTGAAATATTAGGTAGCGCCTCTGTGCCAACCTTTACCCTTTGTGAAATATTCGGTAGCACCTCTGTGTTGCACCTGTGTGCCAATTATTTTCCCTCTGTGAAATATTAGGTAGCGCCACTTAAGTTGTGTCTGTCTGTAGGTTTGGGTAGCATTAAAAAAATGCACTGCCTTCAATCCTTGAACATGTGCAGAGTAATTTATGGTTTTTCATGATGAAAAAACTGTTTTAATCAAGAGCCTTGACTGCACAATAGGTGGTGCCTTCTACCAATGGAAGCTATCACTTACAAAAAACCCAAAACCCATATAGTTAAGCACTTAGAAGCCTATATAGATGGCAGAGATAATATTTTCATATTGGTTAACCCTCCCAAAAAGATGCATCCTAAAAAATGTGGCTTACCCTTACCAGCTATTTTGTCATTTTGAGACTTAACCTCATACTCTTTTTCGTAGAAAGAGGATATTCAATTGACATATGAAACTTCTTCTTCTTAGCATAGACATGCTTCTTTGGTGTAGATGTGCTCTCCTTAGTTGTTGGTTTTTCATCTTCAATGGCAGCTTCAACCAACACCTGTAGATTTCTTTGGGCTACCTCATCTTGAAAATGCTTCAGCTCTGCCTTTAGCTTCATGTTCTAAGATTGGAAGCCTCTGTTTTGCCTGTAGAGATTCCTTAGTTGTCTATGAAGGGGTTGGGCCCTCCTTGCTGCAAATATTGCCAAGTCAAGGGTGTGACTGTAACCATCCATGAGCTCTTTCATCTGAGCCAAGTTGACCTTATCTTCTGCTTTAAGATGGGCTATTTATTTTCTTGCATCTCTAAGCTGCTTGATAAGTATTTTGTAGGTATGACTATCAGGAGGAACAGTGGCATGTACAGTCTCACTAGGATTATTCTCAGACTCCTCTTCCTCCTGAATGGGGAATGTCTTGTCTACCTCATCAGGTTCCTTGATGACTTTACTTTTATTCTTCTTTCTTAGCACAGGGGTTTCATCTTTTCTTTCAATTGGATTCTCAATGCCTTTCTCAGAAGTTTCATCTTTACTCTTCAAAGGTCTTTTAGTACCTTTATCCTTACCCTTCTGTACAGGGGTTTCTTGTTTCCCTTCAATAGGCTGAGAACTACCTTTACCCTTCTTCCTCTGAATAAGGTGTTAGCGCTGGAAGTTGCACTTGGACTGCTTCAAGTACAATCCCAACACATCTTGAAATGATAAGGGTTTAATTTGGATAAGAGGGGTTTCAGAAAATTATGAGAGTGGTTAAATTAATCAAGAAAGCAATGAAACCATTGGGCATGGAGTTCATGAAAAGAAACTGTAATCCTGAACTAACATTCTATGTGCAGCAAATTAGGTCAACAAAGTTGGGATCAATTATAATGCTTATAAAAATATGGAATGAAGAAACAAGAAAAACAAAACTGAAAATGATCAAAGAGCATCCTCATCTTCAATGCATATGACAGAAAGAGGAAAAAACTCATTTTTCATAAAACCTTTCTAAATCTGAATTAAAACTCAGATAAGCCTGTGGCAAGGGCTAGAGCATATCCTATACAATAACCCTCTCAGCACAAAAATTGCAAACATATAACCTATAGCAACAACACATATCCAAGAAGATGAAAGATTGGAAAATGATTACATAGAAAAGAGAAAACAAACTGAAACATAACTCATTGTCAGCTGAGGTCTTTTACATAAAAAAAACAGCACAGGTCTGCAACTTGAAATCAGATAATTTTCATGCCTTTCTAGCTCCCTCATGGACCTTGAAATTTTACCTAGACCTCTCTGGTCTCTCCCTTGGCTCATGAATCCCTTATCCAAGAGATATTTCCTTCCTTAAATAGAAAATATCATCCTCATAACCTTATGAGGTCAAATCCCATATCCTCCATTGGATTCTAAACCTTGGAGATAGGTGGCAACAATCAAAGAGACAAAAATCCAACAAACTGCTAATTTTCAGGAATTTGTTGGAAGTCATTAATAAAATGTCTCCACCTCATTGCATGAGGATTTTGTTGGAGATAAATATTAGGTGCAGGTGTCCCTTGACATCTAAATAATCCTCGAGAATCCATTTGAATCCTCCTTGACAGGTGGAAACCTCCCAACAAGGCGAATATCAAACCGTGACCGCTACAGGAAATTAGGTAGCGTCGCTGTGCAGATTCGGTAGCGCCACTTATATGTATAATATCTCTCAAACCATAACACATTTTGAAAAAACGAGAGAGGTTTTTGTTATTTGGAATGTTATGAACAAAAACCTCCTCCGTTTTTCAAAAATACGTTCTCAATTGTTCACAATCCAAGTTTTAAGTTAGTGGCTCAAAACTGGTAAAATAACTCTGCACAATTCGTTTTCTGCCAGAATTTAGGTAGCGCCTGCCTGTATGTCTGCGTGCGATTGGGTAGCACAAATCCATGAGTGATTTTGATGCTTGAAATTTGTGAGAGTGTTTTCAATTCTTTTTCTTGACACTCGGCACCTTAACCAATCTTGTGCTAACATAGGCTTCATGGGGGATAGAGTCCTCCCTGTGAGGCTCTAAGAACTCTTGTAGTTTCAGTGCCTTATCCTTTGGGCTTGTGGAGTCATTTTCCGATGCATCGTGCTAAAGAAAACATAATTACCACTTATATAACCCTACTTTCAAACATAAAGCAAACACACCTGCTCTTGATGGATCTTATTTATGTACAAAACGTAAGCTATCTGACTTTTACAATGGGCTAGGTGAAGGCAAACTTCCACCAAATCCATTCAAGCAACTTGCTGAAATGAGTCTTTATAATGCCAATGATTGACAGTAGACAAGAGGAATATGACAATGGTTTGAAAACATTTCCTATATCTCCTCTGACTTCTTCTGACACAATAAAGTTTACAGGTTCCAAAACATTTGAGAAATACAACTCCATACACACCCCTACAGGGTCATGAAAATGGTGACAAAACACATGGGACTGATAGCATATTTATTTTTCCACTTGAAGTTTCTTACTGTAAACTGTGGGTACAAGTGGAATAATGATTGACGTAGTTGGTTGCTAATCCATTGATGATTGTTGATTTACTTCTGGTTGTGTATAAACGATCTCCTCATGTGCCTCAACTAAGGGTCTCTCCTGGTCAAATCTTTGAGTTATGTCTTATATGACAAGGCCAACCCCTGCATCATACTCCCTGTCTTCATAGTGATCAAATATAGGATAATCTTGCTGCTCATCATCACTAGAATATTCATCAAAAGCAGGTTGCCCTTCATACGTATGATGAACCTCTAAAACAGTAATTTCATCAAGAATATAATTGTTAAAAATATCCATTTCAGGAACAAAAGTAACTGTTGCTTCTAGTTGTTCATACACATGATTTTCATCTAAAAAAAAATAGAATGTGATTTTCTAATTAATCCAGAGTGGAAAAGGATAGAATCCTCATCTTTAGATTTGGCCTATATCCTGTCTGACATTTTACCTATACTCCTCAACAAGTAATAAGGAACATTCATCTCAACCTTACCAGTAAAATGTAGCAACAACCTTATATGGTACTGGTACAAGGTGTTGAATCTCCCTTCACAAGTAAAATATATCTATATGATATTCAGTAATATGTCAAATTGTTCAATCAATTGACTCCTTGGCATACTTTTGGACAAGTCATTGGCTTGATATTCAGGTTTAAAAAGATATTTTTCATAGGCTGAAATCAAAGCCATGTCTTTGAACCACCTTTCACCTATAATGGGGATCCCTGTTGCTGCTGAGATAGATGCTTCAGTAACCTCAAAGTACAAATCACCAACCTTGGTTTTCTTGCCATCAAACTATAGTGCAAAATGTCTTGCTACCTCTGGATGGTCTCTTTGCATGTTCCAACAGAAAGAGAGGCACCCTACTCTTTGAAATGCCTCTCTTGCTATGGGTTTTGTATAAAAAAGATGCATGTCCACCAGTTTTTTTTTTACCACCTTGCCACCTTTGTGTGTCTTACTCAATTGAGGAGTCTCCATGGATCAAAATGAGGGGTTTTAAGAAGTTTAAGGGATGGTAATGACTAGGAAGGCTTTGAATAGGGATTAAAATAGATAAGGTTGACTCTTTAGATACATTGATGCTAGTAAGACAAGCTAGAATTTTTAGGAATTAAATCCTTAGGCTTGTACAGGTATTCTAGAGTGTAAACAGTGAGGAGGTAGTTTGAATTTGGCCCTCTACAATTGAGTGAAACGCCAAACCCCAAGGTGAAAGGAAGTAAGGAAAACAGAGTTGGTTTGAGCATCGCCTCTGGGTAGCGCAACACATACACAGAGGATAGGCTATTTACAGGATTGAGACTTTAATGGTTAAAGAAAATAGAAGTGATTAGACCATAGATACAGGAAAAGAGATTTACAGGTCTGAAGAGAAGAAAAACAAGGTTACCATGCAAATATGGATCCCTTACTACTGTGCAAGCTTAGAAAAACAGAAACCCGAGCACAAATTTCCTATGAAAATTAATACGCAAAGGAGGTAAAATGGGAAACCTGTGCAATGGACACCTATTGAGATCTTCAACACAATATTAGGATGAAGGTTGAGAAAACCTCAGCCCTAGAATCTTTCT
>JASDQU010507434.1:0-41309 GCA_032191745.1 Picea mariana
AGGTATTCAAGGGTTCTATAGACAAGGGTTTTCCCTGTGTTATAGCTCTCTGATATACGTGCTGGGTCCAACAGTAGTACTCGGCCCAATATCTCAGGGAACTAACTAAGGAGGATAGACCATACCCTTATCCGTACTACCCAACTACCCAGGTACTAGAGAGTATCTTCCCAAGTGTTTTTCTCTGTGACACTATAGCAGTCCGACGACCGATAGGTTTATCTAAAGAGGGCTTCAGGAAATCTAGGCCAATCCGTACACAGGTGTTGTCTGATGCGCTACCACTCGAAGGGGTACCAATAGGGGTTACAAGGGTGGTCAACAGATGTGCGCTTAAGAACCACTTGTATTTCCTACGTGTATGAATCCCTCAACCGCGGGTTTATGTGCGTAACGATAGATCTCTATGGCTTAAAGACGTCGGAATACGTCTCTACCTTGAAAAAAAAATACCCACAATTTCTGCTAAGGAAAGTGCTCTGATACCACTTGCAAGATACCAAATATATAAAATATGCAGAAGAGAAATAAAATGCTAGAAATGGCAGAATAACAGTAAAATATCCAGCATAATCTTCACAATACACATAAATGATATACGAAATAGAAATAGAAACAACACTTTGATTCATAAAGCAATGTTCACAGGCCTCTTCGAGGGGACAACCTCCAGTCGAGCAATGCTCTGTTACAATAATCTCCAAGATAGGGTTCTCATACCCTCGACCCTTAATTATACTAACTATGTTTATTAAGAGAAACATCTAGAGGAAGATCCTTCTAGAAGCGGAAGCTTCTATTAGGTCTTCTTACATCCGCCTTATTCTATTTTATTGAAAGGCCTTATTAATATTGACCTTTATTACATCTGAATACAATGATCTACCTATGTGCGGGTTAGGACCTTAACAGACTGTGTTATACAATACATGAGATCTCTAAATCATGGACAAAAGATCAACGCATTGCAGACATAGTGTTGAGATAGGAGACATAAGTCCTAAGACATAGGATTTATTTTTACCCATAACAACATATTACTTTATCATAGTGCAGCGAAAATGTTTAAACAAGAGGAGATAATGATGTACCTACAATTAAACATTGGTAACCCTACTCAACTATTAACATGGTCTTCTCAATCTAGGATTAAACATAACCCAACATTTAGTTGGTTCTCAAACCATTTTGTGGTGGATGACAGGTCGGGTTTGAACCTACTCTATGTTATCTTGTAGGCATTAACTTATGGTCGACCCATTAAAGGTGATGCATGTTCGACATCCTCCATAATTGACACTTTGGTGAAAACACACAATGTAGGCTCGCCACTTCCCTCGACTTCACATGGAAGAGGTAAGGGGCATACCAACTGCTTTTACTCCTCTAGAGAGGGCCTCGAGGTAACATTGTTCTTTGTAGTTTCCCCTTTTGTCTTGTAACAAATTTTTTCCTCTGCGTTGTATATGACCAATGATTTTGGTAAAGCTCAGCTCTGGTGAGTGATGGGAGGAGGCAACGCAAATCTACGGTTCTCTATGTGCAAGTGTGAGTAAACGTTCTGTTACTTATGTTCTCTATGAGAAGTATTTCGTAGATGTATTCTCTATCTGGTGCAATGGAATAATTGAGAGGTTCAATGTAACAAACCTCATCTTTATTTTCTTTGTTTGAGGGTTGACAACGCATGAAAGTTGCGCATCCGTATGCATTTTCTTCCCAGGATTACACCTTGTTTATCGTTCCATTTGTAAGTTAGGTGAAAAACCTTTAGATTTAACACTCGGGTTTGAGGGTTATTGTGTTTTCCTCTCGGTTGGATATTAGTCTTCAAGCCTATAGTTGTTTACGATCCCTTCCCAGTCAGACCGTGGTCCGATTCATTATTATAAGTTAAAATCTCTAATCTTTTCTCATTTTCTTTTATTCTAAAACTGAACAGGGTCGTTACCCCACGAACCTCTTTCGTAAAAGAGAATAACATTCAGTTCATAAGACTATACGGGTAGGCCCTGGTTGAAAGTCACCATCAGAATATATCACTGTTACTCTTACACTTTGGAATTCATCCAAATATCTCAAAACTTACTACGTTGGTTGATGTTATTGTTATAAACCTATTTTGCACTAGAGATGCATACCTGGCATTAGGCCATCTAACTTGCCATTTTTTCCAAGATACCATTTGAATAACTCTTCAAAAAACCATACTTTTGAGGGAATACGCGCCCTACACCACTACTTCCCGCATGTATATGCTAGCTGACCCCTTACAACCCTCGTATACTGAAAAAGCACAAAAAATAGAAAGTTGTAGACGAAATACAGATTTCTGGGTAATTGCCTAAACCGTTTGACCACTCAAAGCCGGTCACTCAACCAGATAACTACCCTCTTCTAGCCTATAAAAGAAGAGGTAGGGGTCCCATTCAAGAAAGAGGAAGATAATAGCAAAGAAACTCTACCCTTTTTTGTATTCCCCTTGCCCCAATATTTTGCAACCATTTTGTGAGCAGAAGCATATGTGGAAGCGGTTGGTGCACAATTGAAGAGGAGCCTAGGAACAGGTTCAAGGAGCAGTGGTTGATCTCACCATTGTAAGTTACTTTTGTGAGGTTAATAAAAAGAAGTACTTTTCCTGTCCCACCATATGAGGTGTTCAATATTTAATTTTGATTATATTTTATTGGAATCTCTAACCCATTACGTTCATATATAAGATGCATGTTTGGAGTTCTTTGTTTATCTGTTTATGAATGCAGGTTAGCTTCGAGAGGAGACTTGCAGTCAAGGAACAACTGAACACAAAAGGATCAACATCAAATGTGGAAGTGAAGGTAGAGTAACTGGATCCTTTTACCCTTGTGTTTACATATGAATAATGGGGTCTATGATGGGATGATGGTAAAAAGTAGAAGACTTTAGATGGTCATTTCTGCATGCATTACAAAACCCTTAGTGCTAGTTTGTAGGGGGTTTTCCCACCCACAATATAATTGGCGACCATATTGGGGAAGATCTCGAGGGTTTTTGGGGATACTTTTTGGGTGCTTTAAATTGGTTTGATGACCTTTTTTTTGAGTTTCTACAAGAGTCTGAGTTTGTAGGGATTCTGGTCTTCCATACCAGTACTCCCTGCTTTGATTACTAGNAGACTGATTATTATTTTTTTGGGAACCTACAGAGGTATACGCTCCCTACCTTTAGACAACCCATGTACATACGCTGGCTGCTGAACTGTCAGTAGCGTGCCTGAGTTCAGAAGATCTTTTTGTTAGGAGAGGCAGTCATCCTCTTCCCTGTCAGAAGTGATCCTTCTCAAGGGTCTTCTTGATCAATTCTTGGCCTTTGTTGTTGCAGTGTGTAGTTTAAGTATAACCTCAGATTAGATTTTATTTATTGAAGTTTCCTTGCATTTTCTTTATAAAAGTGAGTTCCTGTGTCTTTAAGGGATTCTGGTTTTCAATACCAATACTCCCTGCCTATGCTTGACTTCTTTTTTTTCATTTTTTTTGAGGAGTTGCAGAGGTGCACTTGGCCTGTAGTGGGCCTGAATGCGTGCATACGTGCCTTGCCCTTGGACATCTTGCATACATACGCTTGATGTTTAGTTGTCAGTAGCGTGCCTGTTGAGAATTTTTTTTTTTTAGAAGAGGCAATCATCCTCTTCCCTGTCAGGAGTCACACTTCTCAGTAGTTTTCTTGATCTATCCCTGGTCTCTATCATAACAGTTAGTAGCCTGGGTTTGACTTCAGTGTAGGTTTCTTTTGCTTTGAAATTTTTCTTGTTTTTCTTTATGAGGTTTTTGGATGAGATTGTGAGTCTGTTCTAATATGCCTTCTTTGGTTTTGTCAGTGACTCCCCACGGTTTGCGGTGGTATAGGAGTCATTTATTGGTCTTGTCTTGCCTTTATTTTTTCCTTTTTTTCTTCAGAAAAGAAGAAAACAATACAGTTTCAAATTTTCTTGTTTTGGAAGCATAATAAAAAATAAAAAAAATTCACTTTCTTTGTTTGGTCAAGTAGTTGGTTGTTTGCATTAGCACCCAAAAAAAATGATGCTTTCATAAGTTCTTGGCTGATTGACTTAGGAAAATATGTATCTCGTAGTCGAGTGAAAGCTTGTTTTGAGTTTTTTGTTAAAAGATCTTAGAAAAAAAAGTAGTTTGAAAGTTGGTTAAAGAGTTTAAATGTGTGAATTTGATTTTGTGAAGAGGAAGTAGTTTGTTTTCAGTTTTAGTATATGATCTTCTCTTTCGTCTCTTAAACACATCACTGGTTTCATTTCCGCTTCCTTTGACTTAATACAACCACAAAAATTATTGATTAATTAAAATCAACTAGATTTTATGTTTGTAGGGGTTCATCAACTAGTCTAGGCTAGAGCCTTTATTTAGGATTGGAGAGGAAAATCTTCAAGGCTACAAAAAAAAACATAAGAGTCTGTGCTAGGGAGTGATAAAAGTCTAGTATCATGAAAGTTATTTGTGACCCCCCTCTAACACAGGGGATAAACATGAGGTCACGTGTGTAAAGGTAGCAGAGATAACCCTTCTAAAGCCGAACCAAGCATAGTGGGGAATGCATATAAAAGGCTTATCTTGGGATTTTGTTGATCGCATTTGCCACGAATATTCGTGGGTCTCAAATCCATTAGAGGTCCTCAGTTTTCTTCCAAAACAATTTCTTTTGATACCCTTAATAAGTTTCAGGCTTGATACCCTGCTCATTGTGTTCCACCTGACTATCGACTGTACCCGCCTGGTGACTATTCACGTGCTGGAAACCTAGTTGCCTATCATTCTAGTGACTTACATAGGTGACTGTGGGGGTATACTGCGGTACCTAGGATAGACGTCTGGCCACGCTTTGTAGAGTATACCCAGAGGATGCTTCTGTATTCAAGTTGCACTTGCACCGATAAGTTTCTCTAGTGTTGGCTGGTGTAACTGTTCTTCCAAGTAGCTAGTGACTACTTGTTTTATCTCATAGGAAATTTTTCTATTGTGTGTTGGTTCTTGAACGATTAATAGAAATCCATAGTGTGTCATTGATATTCTCACACAGTGGAGGATCAGGAGGTCTGTTGGTCATGAAGGTCTCTTGGCTTGCCAATGGTCAATCTAGAGCCACCCCCACCACCACTAAGGCAAAGACTAGACTAGCAAGGGTATTTTGAGGTGACTAGGTCGCAGGAAACTGTGCCCGACCCTTCTTCGAGAGAAGAACATTTGATTATGGAGGAATCAACCATTTCATACCTTGGAGCATAATCTCTTGCTTCGTAAAAACCTATAAACACTAATCTACCGATGCCCATCGTTGTACAGGTTTATCCTTACGAGCGCCTAATAGTGTCAGAAGCACCAATGGAACCAAATGCTAGGACTTCTTCAGGGAATTCCCATATTCCCTCCACAACTGTCACTACAGGGGGTGTTCCACCTCCTAAACAACCGTCATCGGTCCAGGTCACTATGGTATCGACTGCATATACCTAGGGAAATGATCTGATTCCATCTATGGCGATGATCATTGCTTTGTTTACCTAGAATGCGATAGGCCCTCTGTTCTCATACAGGATTCCTGGCTTCGGTAAAAGCCCTGTACTTTCCTACTCCACTCTATAGACTTTAGGTATTGGGGTAGGGAGCTCCATTGCTCCTTTGCAGAGATCCAAGGGGGGCACTTCAGCTTCCTATAACACTTTCCCTTATGGAGGGAATCATATACCTCCTTCATCCCCTTTGCTCGGTGGTGGTCACCAGCATCCCGCTGGGCCGAATGTAAATTTTAGTTCATTTGGAGCAGGTAGTCAAGGAATTCCTTCTTCGACGCATTTGGTTCGACACCATTCTCTTTGTTTGGCGTGTTTGGAAACAATTATTTCTTGTCAACTCCCTTCTCGGCCAGGGGCAACCCCAGTTATGGAAAACAAAATCCTGTACAGGGTATTATTCCTACACAGGGGGAAAACTTAGGAATTCCTTCCTGACAAGGACCATGGAATCCATGGCAAGGATCAGTTCCCTTGTCAGGGATGTTGATAGGGGTCAACCCCTTCCATAGCCAATGGAACCCTAGGCAAGGCTCAACACCTATGCTCGACCGATCGACAGGGGGAACCTTTCCCAAAATCCTTGGAATGCGACGCAATCCCATCCCTTCATGTCCTATTATGGGATTCAACTGATGACATATCAACAAGCGCAGAATCTGTACGCTAGTCAAGGCCATGGTTATTATCAGAACACTGGCCAATGACCTAACTTTTCTTGGCAACCTGGTGCCAGCCAACTCTAGGCCCCTTTTTCCCTGGTCACATTCAACAACCCAAACTACCATTTTAGGCAACTCTGCACTTGCCGGACTTGACAAGGTTATTGAATAATTGCATCTGTCACAATCCACATTGACCTCCTATTCCACCAAGTTGCCTTCAAACATCCCAAAGTTAGAGGCCAAGCCTAACAAAGATCCAGGTGATCATGTGACTACCTTCCATATTTGGTGCTCGTCCAATTCATTGAAAGACGACTCCGTTCAGTTGCATTTGTTTCAATGCACTCTCATAGAGAGTTCTACGAAATGGTACATTGAGCTCAACCACTCAATATACTCTTCCTTTGATGAATTGGCATTGGATTTCTTAAACCATTTCCAATTACCTATGAGATATGACGTCGGCACCGAATTGTTGGCCAACTTTGAGCAGACAAAGGTAGACCATATCTTCGATCACATTCGAGAATGGAGATGTTAGAAGAGTTTGATAAAAGTGTCAGTCCCACCATCATTCCTTCTTGGGTGGTTCCTTAAGTCCTTGGTACCCTAGTTATCCAAAGATGTCTCAACGTCGGGAGTGTTTTCTGAAGAAGATGCAATAATGAGAGCTCAATAGCTAGAGATGATTTACTCTCAGTCTGGTTTACTTTATGAAATTGTTTCCAGATGCACCATAGTCAATACTTGACAAGACCAGACAGAGAGCTAGACCACATGCCGATGGTATTTTTGGTTCAAAAATAATGAATCCCATTGAAGAACTGTCAAAACAATTGTAACTATTTTCGATACAGCAGAAAGCGGCCAGCCAAACCACTGGTTCGGCTGCTCCCCCTACCCAAATGTTGGATGTACATAGTGTGCAATCGACTAACCCAAAGGCCACCCAGTAGCTTGAAGGAAAGAAGAAAAAATGAAATAAGGGTAAGGGGGATAAGAAACCTACAGATAATGTTGGTAGGGGAAACACTGAAAAGAAGAAGTCAAAGTATCTGTGTAACCTATGCACGGAGGACCACCCGACTCACCAGTGCCCTCGGCTTGCGGAGGCCCAAAATTTATTGGCACAACAACAACCTGCTATGTTAACGAACCCATTTCAACATGGTCAAAATTTAACTCAAGCCTCTCCGAGCACGGAAAGGGGTAGTTAAGGACCCCCTCTATCTTCGAGTAATTTTTCGTCCGCAAACGTGTATATGATGAAAAGTGATTTCTATATATTGACTAGAGCACATGATTACGGAATTCCAAACACCTCTGAGAAAAATAAAGAAGCTGAAAACCCACCTCTTCCTCTCCAGATCGAGAAGACGTTGGGAGAAACAATGAAACACATCCTAAAAAGTGCATTCAAGAAAGCTTCTCACAATCCAAATGCAAGGGCCACCCAAAACTACTCTGTGGTGGAGGATTTGTCTCAAACCCCTTGTGCGATATCTAATTTGGAGGTCCTCTAGAGATGCCCTTTGCAGAGAAAGGCTCTGTTAGCCACCCTAGGATCTGCTGGGACTTGTAATCCGGGTACAATCATGCTTGATACAACTGACTTAAAACCTCGTCTCCCTTACCACATAGTGTTTCAGATAGTAGTGGCTTATCCCACAAAAAAATTTACTTAGGATATTTTCCACACGGTGGTTGATGAGGGCTCCTCGACATGCGTAATGTCTTTGGCATGTTGGAAGGCCATAGTCCAACCCATTTTGTCTCCGTCGCCTACTCTTCTTATCGCGTTCAATGGTTGTTCATTCGGAACACATGGCATCATCCCCTCTTTTCCCGTGCAGTTAGGGGGGAAGACCATGTGCTTCGAGGTTGAAGTGGTCGATGCATCTCTCGACTACAATATCTTGTTAGGAAGGACTTTTACCTATGCAATGCAAGCAATGGTCGCTACAGTTTTCCAGGTCTTGTTGTTTCCACACGAGGGCCGGATAGTGACCATTGACCAGTTGTCTTTCTCCTATCCTGACCCCTCATCGGGGGCATTCACAGTCCCGATGATTGACAACCCTCAACTCGACATCGTCAACATAGGGGTTGGTTTGTTCCCACCTTTGATGGGTACTTTCGATTACCCGCCTCCTTCTGGTGATGTTAAGTTCATTTCATACCAGCTTAAGGTTGATATTTTTCAAGTCTCATCGTTTCGTACGACTTACTTCAATGATCTGTGGAATATTCCTTCCCCATCAGCCACGATGGAAGGGATAGGGCACCATGGTATATCCATGCCCTTGTCCATGAAAAAATTTGTGTACTCAATAGTCCAGCAAGCTTTCGTCGACTCCGATCCGACTCCCGCACATATTAAGTTAGATCTGATTCTCGAGCCTACTTGGGCTCAAGGTTACCTTGCCGATATAGACTCTATAGACTTAGTCTTTCCTTTAGATAAAGCGATTATTGAAGCAATGAATAGTCTAGACAGACCCTATGATGATCTCCATCACAGATCTTATTTCCTCCCAGAGTTAATAAGAATTGAAGCAGGAGAATTCACTTTGACTATGACTCGAGATAGGTCTTGTCCTATCAATCCCTTGGCTACACACATTTTTTATGCTGAAGGTAATATGGAAACCATCATTGACATGATACCTATTGATATCTCCAGAATCCCTCGTGTCGTAGAGAATATTCTCGTCGGAGCTGACTATTCCCCCAAGGAGATTCGAATATACACAGATTTATTTAAAGAATTTCGTGACGTTTTTGCCTGGTATTACGAGGAAATGCCAGGCATTGATCCAAGAATCGTTGAACATTAAATCATGACTTATCCTAATGCTAAGCCGGTCCAACAGAGGTTTCGTCTGGTCAATCCTAAGAAAGAAGCAGCTATTAAGGTTGAAGTAGAGAAACTGCTCAAATAAGGTTTTATCTACCCTGTCCATTTGACTCAATGGGTGTCAAATCCCATTCTAGTGGACAAAAAATAGGGTATGATTCACGTATGTATGGACTTCCATGATTTGAAAAAAGGCTATCCAAAGGATAATTTCCCCACGCCGTTTATTGACCAGATAGTCGATGAATGCACAAGTTGGGAGGCCTTTTCTTTCGTGGATGGTTTTTTGGGATACAATTAGATACAGATCAAGCTTGAAGACCAACACAAAACCACTTTCATTTTCCCATGGGGTACATTCACTTATCGGAAGATGCTGTTTGGTTTGAAAAATGCTGGAGCTACCTTTCAACGAGCCATGTCTTTTGCTTTCCATGATCTCAAGCATATAGTCGAGGCCTACCTAGATGATTTAGCATCACAATCTCGTAAGAGAGCTGATCACCCCACACACCTCCGACTTATCTTTGAGCAATGTCACTACTACTGGATTCGCTGGATTCCAAACAAATGCAGTTTTTGCGTGATGTCAGGTCATATGCTAGGTTTCATAGTTTTGACAACTGGGATCATGGTCGAGCCTCTCAAAGTTGAGGCAATAGTTCAATTGCCTCCACCGTGCACAATCCTTCAGCTTCAAAGTTTACAGGGAAAAGTGAACTTTCTACGGTGTTTCATCGCAAACTATGCCGATATCACAAAGGGATTTATGCATTTACTAAATAAGGACATTCCTTTTCATTGGGATGAGGCCTCTCAATGCTCTTCCGAAGTGTTGAAACACACCCTCACGACTCCCCTTCTACTTCGGCCACCCAATTATAATAAATATTTCTTATTATACTTGGCTGCAACAGAGTCGACCATCGATATGGTCTTGATTCAACAGGGTCATTTGCTCTCAGAATATGTCATTTATTACCTGAGCCAAGGCCTGGTTGGACTAGAAATTAATTATTCCCACGTTGAAAAAATTGCGTTGGCAACAGTTCATGTTATCCAATGGTTCTGTCATTATATCTTGTTTCGCAAGACCCCTGTCATTGCTATTGTGAATCCGTTTCAGTACATGTTGACATGATGAGTAATTGGCAGAAATATGAGTAGATGGATAGTTGTCCTGCAGGAATTTGACTTAGATTTTGTTTCGTTGAAATCCAAAAAGTTGTTGGTCTTTGCAGAACTCATCTCGGAACTTCCAGTCGAGTCAGATGATGTTATGATTGAAGAGTTTCTTATTAAAGGAGACATGTTTGTGATCATGTCTTTGGATCCCTGGTATGGATATGTACTTATATATCTCCAAAATTTGAAGTGCCCCACCTCTGCTTCTCATGATGAGCGTCGTCGTATACGCCATCAGGCCAAGAACTATCTCATACTCGAGGAAACTTTGTATCGTCGAGGTGTAGATTGCATCTTTCGTCGATGTCTCACTCATGAAGAAGCATAAATCATGCTTAACGATTGCCACACTAGAGCATGTGGCGGTATTTATCTGGGTTGGAAACAACCCAAAATATTCTACGAGCCAATTACTTTTGGTTGACATTAATCAAAGATTGTGTTGAATCAGTCAAGAAGTGCCACCAGTGTCATATCTTCTCTTGGAATATGAGGACACACCTCACTCCCATGTTTCCTGTCATTACCGTTGGTACCTTCACCAAGTGGGGGATTGATTACACTACATGCAACCCCCCTTCAGGAAGGGAGCATTGTTATCCCATCCTAGTAGTAGACTAATTCACCAAGTGGGTCGAAGCTATGTCAACGTTCAAAGATAATGGAGAGACCACAGATCTCTTTTTGTTTAACCAGAATATAGAAAGGTTCGACATCCCAAGAGAGATTTTCACTGACCATGACAGTCACTTTCAGAATAAAATGATGTCTGAGTTAACATCAAATCTTGGGTTGAGGAAAGAAAATTCATCACTCTACTACCCACAAGTGAATGGTCAGGTAGAAGTTGTAAATAAATCTCTTAAGAGAATTCTACAGTGAACAATCAATTCGGCCAAGTCAAATTGGCATTTGATGTTATACTCAACATTATGGGCCTACAGAACGTCTATTAATACAGTGAACGTCTATTGGCTGGAAGAAGTCTTTCCCACAGAGTGCCAGATCTCGTCTCTCAAGTTGGTAGTACAATTAATGCCAGATACTTCACCGCTTGAAGAATGTTTATTATACCTTGAGCAGCTCAATGAGCAACGTTGTGATTCAGCCTTGGCTAACGACTCACTCTTCCAGTTGACATATGGTCAATTTCGCCCGTCAACAGGTCTTCAATCCTGTTACCTGAAAGTATGAATCTATCCATGAGATTACATGTGCTAAAGTCAAACATGGTAGAAACCACTTGATTATCGGTCATTGATGAAAACCGTTAACAAGTGTGAGATAAATCACCATTGATGTCAATGACTCCCAAGGTGGATGGTTGAACTTTGNTGATGCTCCTGAATCTACCATGCAGCTATACACATTCCTATTGAAAATTTCAAAAGTTAACAAAAATGGAGGGACATTTCTGCGAGTAGTAATAGTGGAAGCTTGTTTCTTTTTACTCGCGACCTCTAAAAATGATTTATCTACATTTGTTACATTATTTACAGGAAGGTCTCTTTTCTCATGAGGATCAGAAGTAGTTTTGGCGAAGGCCTTCTGAGGAACTTTGAGGTTGTTTTGAACACCTTTGTTATTGCTTGAATTGCCATTTTTGCTGTTCTCTGCAATATTTTGTAGCATTTTTTGCAGAAGAAAAGGGAATTTTAATAATTCATAAATAGAAATATTAGCCCTAAGATTTTTTTGATCTTCAACCAAATCATAATCTTGGCTTGGGTTTACTGAATTCTGTTTAGTCTCAGTTGATTTAGACTGTTTTGGAGGCAAATTCATAGTGATTTCAGAAGAAGGCTTGTTTGTTGTCTTACTCCTAGTATTGTAAGGATGCACTTTTCGAAATTAGCTTGAAAAATAATATCCAAAAAATGACCAAAAATGTCCAGAGAGGATTCATCTTCTTCTACTATCTCTTGTTTAGCTACTTCCTCAGGGATCTCAGGAGGCATCAAGTTATCCTGTGCTTCTAGAATTGTTTGAATAGCGAATTGTAGGCTTTCTAGATTTAGGCCTTTAGTATTTGGATTAGGTCGGTTGGTGGGAAAAGGCTTCCTAAAAGGGGTTTTGTAAGGCCCTTTTCTCGAAGAAGCTTCTTCAACCATCCTTTTCAAATCTATAACTTGATTAGACAGTTTTTGAACGACTTTCTGTAACTTTTCTAAATCTGAGCTTTCAGGTTGGGCTTTGTTTTGGGAAGGTCTAGGGAGGATTTCGATTTTCTTTTTGGAAGATGATCTAGTCTCTATTTCATTGCTAGTAGTGTCTTTTAAGCTGAGGATGTCTTTCTCAATCTGACTGGCCTCTTCGAAGGCTTCTAACAACGTGGCTATGCTTTGATGTAAGGCTTTCGTATAATANATTTTCTTTTTGGAAGATGAACTAGTCTCTATTTCATTGCTAGTAGTGTCTTTTAAGCTGAGGATGTCTTTCTCAATCTGACTGGCCTCTTCGAAGGCTTCTAACAACGTGGCTATGCTTTGATGTAAGGCTTTCGTATAATATGCTATAATAAGATTCTTGGCAGGCATCGAATCCATAGGGATTCGGTTCTTTAGTGTCGAGAACCTTTGATTAAAGTCTTTTATCTTCTCTTTGGGGTTCATTCTTAAACTAGAAAGCTCCATGACTAGAACTTCAGGAGACTTGTCGTCTTCGAACTTCTCAAGAAAACATGATTCAAACTTCTCCCATGAAACGATGGTGTGGGGTTGTTGGGCAAAGTACCAGGTAGAGGAATTT
The DNA here is from genome assembly GCA_032191745.1 of Picea mariana. Taxonomy (NCBI): domain Eukaryota; kingdom Viridiplantae; phylum Streptophyta; class Pinopsida; order Pinales; family Pinaceae; genus Picea; species Picea mariana. Next base: position 13,013 of record JASDQU010507434.1, read on the forward strand.
CCCTCAAAGGTGCAGGGAAACAATCTACAGACTACGTCTTTGTGCTCAACGCTACAGAGTCTAATGGCTAAAATAATCCTTTTGATGTGATCTTCGGTGATCTGTTTGGAGTCTGGGTCAAATTTAGGGAGCCATTTCTCCAGGTGTTTTTGTAAGGGATGTTGAGGCCCAGGTATGGCCACTGCATCTTGGTCGAGCCAGGTTCTAGCAGGATTGTTCTGGTTGGCCATAGGTGTGGGTGGTGTCGAAGGTTGGGATGAGGAATTGCCTTCGTTAGAGGATTCTTCTCCAGAAGAAGAAGGAGATGAAGGAGGTGGTGATGGTGGTATACTAGATCCTCCTGCTGCAGGAATGGGGATTGGATCTGTAGGTTTTAAAGTAAGGTCAATGCTTCCAAGTTGTTCTCTGATATTAGAAAAGTCTAATGGTTGGTCCAAAGGTCGGTTTGGTTGTCTTAAATGGGTGAAGGCACTGTGTGTTCTTATGAGAGATTGGCGAACAATCTCTTATATGTCACCACCCGTAGGATTTGGAGTTACTGGTTCAACTGTGATCCATAGATCGTCGTTTGATGTGGTTGTTGTTTGAGGGAAAATGTTTTCATTTGAATGGCTTCTAGTCACTATAGGTGAGCGGGTAGGTGGTGGAGTCTTACGACCACCTTGTGCCATTAATAATTTTTAGGCCCTCCTTCTAGCGCCATTTGTTGACGGGCGAAATTGACCGCTCATCAGCTGGAGGAGTGAATCTCGTCCGGGGTTGTCTACTTAACCCAAGCCATTTGGATTAATCCACTCCGACATGTTTAGCAGCTCCGTTGGCCAATCAAAGTCCTAAGAAAGTGAAAGACAAAACTAAAGAAGATAAAATAACGTAATGAAAAACACTCGCTGAAAACTATATACAAATCTAATATATACTTACAGTTTGATAACTAATATTTATAAAATAGCTCTACTTATTATATGTACAACGTATCCAAATGATTATATCTCTAATATATGTATAACATTTACATAATGCAAATTTTAATCTAAACCTGAGAAAATCGAATATGAATTGATTTATTTAACGACAACAAAACTGTCATTCAGTCTTTTTGATTTATTTTTTATAATGTTTGTACACCAGAAATGAAATAACCAACTGTCTAATTGAAAAACAAAGATAACAAACAGTAAAAGTGTTTATATTACAGGAAATTCCTATATTAATTAAACTAATAAAATAAAATGAGCAAACTAACTTGTAATCACGTCTCCTATTTGTCCTGTGTATAGCATCCAATTTCGTTGTTTGATGAGGAAAACCCGCAACAGATCTTACAAATGCTTCTCGTAAACACGAAGCAGTAATGATTGAATGCGAATGACAGAACATATAAGAGATGTAGTAACAACAAATTTATAATTTCACAAATGGTCACATTGAGATAAATCCTGCTGTGAGAATTTGTGTATAAATGTTCAATGAATAAAGAAGATGAATCTTCTAATCTCAAATTTGAACAGAGCAATTATTGTATGTTATATATGGGACATAAAACATGGATATCATATAAATTTCATCACACCAATATGTAATAAACCATGATATCTAAAGTAGTCACAATCTAATTACAAATCGAAATGATCATAAATTGAATAAAAACATGATATATAGAAGCTAAAGTTGTGTAAATATCGTCTTCTATTCAAGTCTGTCAATCATAAGTCCATAGTTTTTTGCTCCCAGGCAGCGATGATCTCAAGTTTACAAAACAACACATTTATATAGGTTACATGAACAAAATGTTTCATGTTGATAACATTTAGTTTGTTCCAAAAAATGTGGGGGATGCAACCTCCCAGATTCTACTTGATACCAAAAACTAACAACCTATTCTACAAAACATAAAGATAGTATGCTGAGAGATGCCAACCATGCTTCAAATTTCCTTATAAATCATAGGTTCCTGTGAACAAATAAGAATAAAAGATTTCAGATGTATTTTCAGTTATCAAAACAAGTAATTCAAATTTTTCTAACTAGCTACAGAATCTCACGATTCTGTAGCTAGTTATAATTATAACTAGAATCATATTTTATTGAATCAATCAAAATAAACTAAAGGTAATCTGTGCAAACAAATCATGTATCCTAATTTAAAAAATATATAATCATACTAAACTTATTTTAAAAAAATCATACCTCAAATTAAGGGATTCGACTTAATCAAGCAATCTTTGAATTTACTATTGCAGTCGTTGCTTCCATGTTCTTAAAAACAACAAACCCTGTGGTTTTTTGGCATTTGTCTTTGATTTGAGCTATGGATTGAAGTCTGATATTCTCCTTCGTTAGAAAATTCACCTGGTCTTCCAAGGATTTAAGCCGAGACTGAAGTAAAGGCACGTCTTTGTAATACCTATCGACCCATGTTCGACATTCATTACATTGTGACTGAATAAACTGTGTATTGACAGTGATAGTATTAACAGATGGGGAATTTTCCATTTGATCTGTAGGTTCATTACTGAGTTTGATTCCAGGGAAATCGGGATTGTCCTTTAGACATGGTGGAAGGTTTGTAACATAATTGTAGGGTTTATCAGAGCAAAGTACAAACGAATATGGATACTCTTCGGCCAGGAATCTTTCAATTTCTGAATCGGAATCCTCGCTTAACACAATTGTGTTTTGGTCTGCATAGGGCTTGGGTTTATTTCGGGCACATTGTGAAACCCAATGAGCGGCCATTTTACTCTTATAATTGATATCAATGTTGCCTTTACACTTTTTCCTGGTGGATTTTTTAATAGTCTTAACACCACCCTTAGGATACGAATCTGGTAGAGTGTCGGGTTGGGTAGTATCAGGATAGGTCAAGGGTTCCAAATTAGAAATAGGATCACAGGGCAAGAGCGAAGGAGGAGAGATAGTAGGCTTCACGAGGGTTTTTGTGACGACAGGCTTGTCAACCTGTCCCAACTCACTGCTACCAAAACCATTTCGTAATAGAAAAGCATCCCAACAATCATTGTTTAATTTCAACTGATGTATAATGATAATCTTGATTAAACAATGGTGGAACAAACTAGAATTAGACTTCTACCTTTTAAACCGCTTTGCCATTTTGTATAGACTTCAAAGGAGAAAATAGGGCATGTTCAGGGGGAAATCGATAAAACTCATAAGCAATCGCAAGTGATACAAGAAAACCAACCCATAACTCCCCTCACAGGTAACGAACTATTTCAAAATAGCTAACAGATCATGCCATCTAGGTTTTAAAGCTGAGACAAGCATACCTTGGTCGCAACTGGTAATTCTCCTTGAGGTGAACAACAATGACCAGGGAACCTCTTCAACTTTTGAGTTTTTGAACCATTTTTGTCCCACAGCTGGTAGACCGGTGGCTTGGCTTATAAAATATTCATTTAACTCAGGCTGGATGTCTCCTATTTTTTCTCTGCAATCATCGAATGTCAACGTGAATTCTTGAGAAACTCTTAGATTAAAACCCTCGAACTTTTCAACAAACACACGCCATTCATTCCTTTCTAAGTCATCTCTGGCATTGTCAAATGATAACAATGTCTGGATGCCATTGGGCTATATCCTCACCACAGGAGCCATAGCTAACAACAGGGAATCAACACAGGATTCGGAGGTAGGGTTTGATAGAAAAAACACAGAGCCATCGCCCTGAGTTTCCTCAATGCAATGCAAAGACAGCTCGAAATGGTAGGCAGGAGGATTAATTACCATGCGTGCGAGAGAGGTCTTGTAGATCGAGGCCATGCAAAACTATAATACCACGCTGTACTTGGAATGCCACCTTGGCACAATGGTACGCACAATGATCATAATAGTTGAAAACAATAGTATGCATATCCATGACTTGATCACAAAGATTAATGTATCAAATAAACATTGAACCATTAAAATTTTTATAAATCAAAACCCCATTGACATTAGTTGAATACTAAATGAGTGGAGGTTTTATACTCATGTAACCAAGGCGTGTTTAAGAACAAGGGGTTATAACCAGGAAAACAACCATGTTCATAGCGAAATACGACAATTCGACAATAGACCATATGGACACTAACCCTTTAATCAGAAAAAATGAAATCAAGTATGAATTCCAGTTGTGAGTTTTCATGCTTACATTCATGAAAACAAAATCAAAAAGCAACTATGTAGAAAGCGACGAGTGACAAGTGTTGTTTAATGAGAAAGGTTGTGACAAGTAATGAGAATTTAAAGACCCTGTGTAGGCAGCTTGTACAAATAGAGATTATATTATTTACTGCCAACAAACTTGTACCATAATAAGTGCCTCAACCATATTACATATCACTCACTATATGTCTCAATCATATCATACACCATGTACCACTTGATATGCCAAAGAAAATACATCAACGTTATACCAACATCAATGATATGTAGCCAAACATATAATCCAATCACATACCAAAACCATGTGCCATGTATCCAAGATGTTCCAATGTATCAACAGTATGGCTCAAGCATGCACCATAACAACCAAGATCATATACCAAGTATATGCCTCACACATGTGTAAATCATTTCAAAGATCTGCCTCTAACAATGAAGCATAAAAATCTTACACAATGTACCAAGAGTATATCTAAATCATGTATGTACCTCAATGATATGCATCCATGTACCCAAGAGACCTTTAAGGAATTCCTTAAGCATGTTCCATACCATCCATAAACCAAGCCTCAGACAAGTACATAAAAGAGATACTTTTTCATATGAAGAAAACTTGAAGCATACCATCTTAGACTATCATACCAACCTGGTGCAAATCATCTTCATAAAACGAAAGATAAATTCTTCTTCAGGAAATTTCCTTAGATCCATGACTTGCACACTATCAACCCACAAATGTCCATGCTTTTATCCACTGTGACTTGTGGATGTTTGCACCTTTCTCCACTGTGTCCTGCAAATGATCTCATAAACTAGTTTGCACATATGTACACTTATCTCCTTCAAACTTTTCCTACCTCAAACTTCACTACCTTAGATATGCTATGAAAATAAAAACTATATCACTTATTCACTTAGAAGATAGATAATCTTTGAACTTGTGTGTGGTTATGAGAGACTTCTTGTGGTGTATTTAGACATTTACAAATTATTTTATTTCCTTACTTTAGTGATTTCTTGTTACACCCACTTTACCCTTCAATTAATGAATTGCAACCAATTAGGGGATTCTTGACCATTTTCTTAGGGGATTCCAACTTTATGAAGGCATATCTTCTCAACTATGAGGAACCACATGGCATACCATTTACCATTGGAAATGACATGAGGAGGACTATCCATCTACGAGTGTGTTACTTTAATTAACATTGTTATTCATGTCCTTATTCCTCAAACAAATTAGGGTCTCATGACCACACCTCTAGGTATTCTAAACCACTTAACCACGTAGCCATATTTCTATGGATTCTTCTAGGGTTGACTAGGTTTGATATCAATGCATATAGAGCTCATCTAGAGTTGACATAAATGAAAACTAACTTTCCAACACTAAGAGAGTGTCGCATAGGATTTGAACGTGTTAATTTTTTTTAAGTAGAAAGGATAAGGACCATCGTGAGTACCAATAGTTCACAAAAATTAATTTTAGCTTCATCAATCCTAGTTCTAAATAAAATTGACTGATTTTTGTAGAGAAATATGATACCTCTATCCCCTCCCCTAGCTTCCTTGAGAGGATCCATAAAAAAAATACCATTGGAAGGCTTCGTTTGTGTGGCCAAGTGGATTTTCCATGAAAAATATTTCATTTCTATCTAGTGATATTCCCCAAGCCAGAGCGACAAAAAGATCTTTAAAAATTTGATTAAAATGGTTGTTCCTTAACACCCAGGGAAAACCTGGTCTAAAACTCTCGAGCAGTGTGGAGCCACTCCAATTATAATATCTTCTCAAGCAATCACTATGATGGACACAATTAGTTCTTGGGAGAGAATAACTTTGAATCAAGCTATGATTCAATTGACATAGAGCATAATCATAGGGAGGAATCTGAGGTTTCAATTTTCTCTGTTTTGTACTCAGGTATAGAAATAAACAAGTTGACAGGGTGGAGATCAATGGTTGACAAGCACAAGTTTTACAGGTTGATTTAACCATAGCTAAATTTGGATCAACATAACATAAGAAATTAGCTTTGCACAGTATTTTTATCTAACCCAATATGATACATTCTATATTAATAAAGTTTTAATAAATAAAAGATAGTCCCAAAACTTCTAGATTTATGCATTTTGCATCCGCCAACGGATGTACTAATAAGTAATGTAGAAATCTAAGATTGACTTAGTAATAAACAAATACTACAATCAACTAGTAACTAACAATTGATGTTAATTCTTTTTTCCACACTATAGATTGATTAATTCTAAAACGTCCCATCTTTTAAAAAGAGTTCTGAAATGTTCCAGTCATTATATACACATGTAATTTAAATACTACACAATGCATGAATAATCCATTCTAAATTTTGTGCAACCAGTTACATATTCAATCAACGAAACAACAACTATTTTATACAAGAGAGGCAACAATTTATTTATTCCTTTAACTTAAGGTTCTACAGTTAACCATAACATACAATAGTCCATTGTATACACAAAACTCAAATATTAAAAAAAATATTGTGATGCAAGTAGATGGTGTATGAAGATGATCTTCGATTCGAAGTCTTGCACAATCCTTTTTCCACTTGACAATCTAGAGACTTCACCAATACCTCCTATCCAATTCTAGGGGTACTCTTCTTCCCCCTTAGCCCCCCAAGCTGCAAAGGGGCCACACACAAAAAAAATAAATCAATAACACCGAGACTTTCCTCTCAAGGAGGAGTTTCCACTCTTTACAAGTCTTGGAATCTCATCTCTCACAAGTAAAACTTAGTTAACAAAATCTTGGTAGTATAACTGTACTAACAAAAGTGAGATCCATTTCCCTTCTTCTCCATTTATTTAATAGAAAAATTTTGAATGATACTTGTCCTCATGTACATTTAATTAATTTTTAATAACTTAATTAGAGGATTTTTCACCCACTACATGTGTCACATTCTCCCCAAGTTGCACAAGTAATTTCTCTTTTATTTTATTTTAAAATCCATTTTCCCTCATATTCCCCAATGTTCCTATTTTTTCTCTTAGTTGTCCCTTAGTTCCTCAATTTCTCATTTATTGAGTGTCCCCTAACAGGGTGTCTCTCAAGGATAACTACGCACTCCCTAAGATGGATCACATTCTACAGAAAGTGGTAGGATTTCAGAAAATGTCAATGTTGGATGGTTTCTCTGGGTACAGTCAAATCATGGTTGACCCTAATGATCAGGAAAACATAGAATTTACAACACCATTTAGAACCTTCATGTATTCCAAGATTCCTTTTGGACTCATAAATGCAGGGAAAACATTCCAAACAGATACAAACATAGATTTTGTTGATGAAAATGACAAATTCATTGTTATTTACTTATATGATATCACTGTGTATTCAGTTTCTGATGAAGAAAATCTCAAGCATTTAAGAAAGGATTTTCAGAAGTGTCAGAAGTTTGGAATTTCATTGAACCCCAAGAAGTCGAATTTTGGCATGGAAGAAGGGAAGCTACTGGGTCACATTATTCCAAAAGAAGGGATAAATATAGATCCCGGTATAGTTGAGGGGATCTTAAAATTGGCACACCAAGAATAAAAAAGGAAGTGCAATCCTTCATGGTGAAAGTGAATTTTTGAGAAGATTCATCCCTAACCTGGTTGAAATCATAAAGTACATCATTAACATGCTCAAGAAAGGAAATGAGATAAAGTGAACCCCAGAATACAAAAAATTGTTTGAAGACATTAAAGTGGCATTGACCAAGGCACCAATACTGGCCATCCCTAGTTTTGAAAAAGACTTTGTATTGTTCTCTTTCTCCTTAGAGCACACCATTGTTGGTGTTTTAATACAAAATGATGAGCAGAATTTTGAGAAGCCTATAACATACTATAAAAGGACATTTAGGGATGCCCCATTGAAGTATGATATCATGGAAAAACATGCATATGAACTAGTCAAGGCTCTAAAGGAGTTCAGAGTCTATATATTGCTTCTCATACCACTGCTTATGTGCCCAACAATTCTGTGAAAGACATTTTAACTCAGCCTGACCCTGAGGGAAAAAGGGGAAAGTGGATAGTTGTGCTGTTGGAATATGATCTTGAGATCAAACCTACAAAGTTGATAAAAGGACAAGGACTTGCCAAGATGATGGCAGAGACAAATTGTGAGCACCTCAGAATAAATTTCATTATTGATTTGTGAGAAGATTCAGAAAGAGAAAGGGTACACCAGATATGCCAAAGATTCCTTGACTCCCCATGGTATGCATATATCATTTATGTGTTGAGAAATTTGCAGGATCCTCCTGAACTAAGTAAAAGAAAGATCAGGTTGTTGAAGATGAAAGAAACAAATTTTTGTACTGTAAATCAATCTTTGTATTGGAAAGATCCAACAGGAATATTGCTAAGTTGTTTGCTCGAGGAAGAAGCATAGAGGACCATCAATGAATTCCACAAGGATGACTGTGGAGGACACCATTATTGGAAAACTATTGTGCAAAAGATATTGAGGGCTGGGTTCTATTGGCCTAGAATTTTTTATGATGTCTACAAATAAGTTTCAAGATGTCATGAATGCCAAATTTTTGATGGGAAAAAAAAATTGCATCCTTTTCCCTTGAAACCCATCTCTGTTGAAGCACCTTTCAGAAAATGGGGCCTTGATTTCATAGGATAAATGCATCCATGGTACTCAAATCAGAACAAGTGGATTCTAATAGCCACAGATTACTTCACCATGTGGATTGATGAAGTTCCCACTAGACAGGCCACAAATGCAGTTATCATCCAGTTTTTGGAAGACAATTTTTTTTCCATCTTTGTGTGTCCAATCAAAATCATTACAGATAATGCAACAACATTTAATTCAAAAAATATGGATAAATTTTGCAGTGACTACAATATAAATCTTCACCACTCCACATCTTATTATCCTCAAGCTAATGGTTTGGCTGATTCATTCGATAAAATCTTAACGAGAACTATCAGAAAGTTGTTGCAAGAAAACAAAAAATCTTGGAACAAAAAGCTCATCCATGCACTATGGGCTGACAGGATCACCCCAAATTGATCTATTGACACTTCACCCTTCCATATTGTTTATGGAACAGAGGGAATTGTTCCTACTACATTGGGCTTTCCAGTGATGAGGTTGTTACAAGAGAAGGATGTTGAAACAGATGCCACTCGAAGGAGAAAAGATGAGTTGATCAATGTTCAACAAACAAGAGAAAAAGCCTTCAACAATGCTCAGGTGCACCAAGACAAGATTAAAAAATATTTTGATAGGCATACCAAGGAGGATGATTTTGAAGTGGGAGATTTGGTATTGATATGGGATGCCAGAAATTAAGACAAGGGAAAGCATGGGAAATTTGACCATCCATGGCTGGGACCTTTCAAAATTGTGGCATACCATGGGAATAACACCTATCTGATAAAGGAAAGTAATGGAGACATCATTGGAAGAGGAATTGTGAATGGAAGGTTCCTCAAATATTATATCATTTAAAGAAACCATCACCCTTTCCATTCATTGTACATAATCGTTTTATTTTTCAGTTGAAGAAGTTGAAATTAAAGCAGCAGAATTGAAGCCTGAGGTGAAGGCCCTGAGTTATGTTGAGTAGATTTGAGCTTTCTGAATAAATGTTGGTAAATTCAGTTGCACAAGTAAATAATAGTCCAATGGGTAGGCACTCGGTATGTCATTCTTTTCTACCTAGTAGAGAGGATAAAAACCCAAGTTGGAGCCCATGTTATCACCATAAACATTTCTATGAGAAATCTAGTTTTCAAGTCTTATCGAGGTTATAAACTAATGTGGAGGCGTGACAAACTAGAGGACAAAGACAAGTCTAGAGGGAGGAGGGTAAAACAAGCGGTAGCATGGAGTTGATGGGACCTGATAGGTCGCAGATCATAGGTTCTATAGATCAATGGTCGAGGATCGTTTCGGGGGGAGGACTTGTGTGGAAGATAATTCCCAAAAGCAGGCCGAAAAGTAAACCATGGTTTTGGGTCGGGACCACGTGGTTCCACTAGGTGAATTTCAAGGCGATAAGAAGGTTACCCCAAACCACTCCCTCTCACCCCTGAAATGAGGAAAGTCTATAAAGGGGGGCACTTGTCGTTATTTTATTATTTTTTCAAATACTGGAATGTTGAAATTTGGCGTGAACAATCCATTCAAAATGAAGCTCATTAGTACGCCAATATCACGCCTTTTACACTCATTTACAAGTATTTTTCATCACCACCATGGACCCTATCATTATGTTTGTAGAAGAGAAAGACCCCGTGTCAAACGAAGAATCCCTAATTGACATAGATTCAGATGTGTTCGACACCGAAATCACCATTTCTTCCATCTCTATGTCAAGATCCAATATTTTCGATAATGTAGGGAAGAAGATACCCTTAATTGAAGCACTCCAGGCCACTATTGTCCCTTACATTGTCGAGGTTGCGTTCCCTTTCCTTGAATTCATAGGTTGGTGCGCAGAGCAATATTCATAGGAAGAGAAAGTTGTCTTAAATAAACGAGGGTCCAAGGTCCTATGTAGGGTAGAGAGTCTATCAATTCGAGGTACCCTTGGAATAACAGAGTCCCTCTCTGCAGTGTCTGAACCGTTCGAGGAAGAAAATCTAATTATGATTTATAGGGAGTGTCCATTAGAAGTCAAAGACCTATTCTTATGAACAATTATTAAACCAGAGCATATTTTTGAAAGTCTATCTGTGCCAATGAGTGTTAATGTCATGGTTATTGAAGTCCAGTGGGTTTGTTCCATACTTAGTCAAATTTTAGGTCTAGATAATGACAAGTATGTGGTCGAGGTCATGTTAGGTTTTCTGTTGACATTTTTCGAGTGAGATTCCAGTCAGTCAATCTGCATCAACTTCGATAAATTCATAGATGATAATATCAAGAAACAATTAGTGAATTTTCAGTCACTAAGACATTTAAGATATTACACATACTTGTTGAATATTTTCTTGGAAAAAAACAAGAGAGATTTCCCTGATGCAACATTCATATCAATTGAATGTAAAAGGATGACATTGCTCATTTTTATCAACAAGGTCATGTCCATGATTTACAGCCTGAGTTTCAAAACTAGCCTACCAAGAGTCATGGATGACATGAGGAGTTATTTACAGCCAAATCCAAAAAATAGAATGGGGGACTCGATGTTGTTCATGCATTCAACAATAATATGGTTTTATGGTTCTCATGAATCCCCCTATCTTCTACCTATTTTTCTGACACCTAGAGTCTTTTCCCTTGAGCTCATTAGGAAAAGAATGATATGAGAGACATAACACTTATTGAAATTACACAAGGCATCCAACCTCAAATTTCCTTTCCTCATTGGACCTTTCATTGTCAAGACAAGATCATGCTTATCTCAGGTCCAAGAAAAACTCAAAGAGTTTGGTTTTCCCCCTATTAGCATGAACATGTTGATGGTTTTTCCAAATTTACAAATCTATATGTCTTCGTTGATATGGAAGAAATCTCAACCAACTCAAACAAAACAAGTGGAGGAAACCCTGGAACAAAATCAAACACAACAAACTCCTCAGAAGCTAATATTTAAAGTCCCCAAGGTAAGCGTTTACAACAAAAGAAGCAGTTCAGAGGCCCTGGGCACTACTAGTTAGTAGACTGCCCCTAAGAAGATGAATATCACACAATCCCCACAGATTGTGGATCTAGAGGAGGAAGAGCCTAAACAACAAGTAAATATGGATATGGTGGAGAGTGGCACCAAGAATGTATAAGTTGGGAAAGAAAGAAAGCTCCAAAGTGAACACAAATCAAGAAATTTGAGCAGCAAAAAGAACATCTTTGATAAGGAATTTGGAGCAGCCTATCATTCTAAAGAATATTTGGCAAAGCAGTATGGTGAGAAAGGAAATTTGGCTATGAGTGAAATGAGGGAGTTAATCCCTGAAGTAGAAAATATTTCTCAACATAAGTCTTCTTTGTTCACAGTAATAGATATAAGGAAGAAGACATTTAATATAGCAGTTGTAGATGAGGATAAAGTATCTGAGATCAATCTAAAATATGAAAACATGAGTGCTCCAGATAAAGTGAAATTCCATAGGAATACCAGTGATATGATGTATTCAGATTACTTATGTCTAAGCCTGAAGATTTGAAAGTTGTCAGCTTATGCAATTAAGTTGGAAGGGAATTTGAGGCAAGAAAAATCATCCAATAGAGCTTGGAAAACTCAAGTCAAGAGGCTAGAATCTTAAGGCCCTCAGGGAGTTAAATCCTCCTTAGAAGAAAAAGGCAAGTTGATTCAAAGATTGAGGAAGAAACTAAAAATGTCTACCACAGAGCATCCACAAACAACATAAGAGCTTTCTCTAGAACAAGAGAAGGAGTAATTTCGACAAGAGGCATTGAACTACAAGGCCAGGGTATTACAGCTAGAGAAAGAAAAAGAGAATTGGTCACAAGGGCAGACAAAATTACCAAACATGGCTATAGTTGTACCTTCTACTGCAGAGGTTGGGCCAAGATCTGAAGGACTTGTCCAGGATATGTCACAAGTTAGCCTAAAGGTGAGAGAAACCAAACAACTAAAGAGAGATATAGAGATATTGAAGCAAGAAATGAAAACAAAAGATGAGAGGATGGCTCAGTTTCAAAAGGAGAATAAATCTTAGCAGGAAAGAGTAGACAAGCTAAAAACAAGGTTGAGCGGCAAAGGACTGTTGGAGGGAGACAAACACATCATCTAGGATTCTATTGCTGCTAAAGATGCTAATTTCAGGGTGTGCTTGAACTGCATCAATTACAAAGATAGCATGGCCATCACAATGAGAAGCTGGTGCACAGTTGTAAATGAGACACTAGCAAATAAATCATCAAAATGGGCCCAAAATGCCATAAACCTGCTAAATTCCATCCCAAACACAAAACTTCAGACCATTGGGGTCAAATATAGGACTACATTGATAATGCAGTCCAAGAGGGTCATTGCCAAGAATAACCTGCTAAAATAAGTCGAAACCAAGGCCATGCAGATGGAACAAAGTATAGAGGAATTCAAGATCCGTTTGAAGGGTTGTTCATCAAAGGCCTCCCACCATTTTGGGATGGCGAAGGAAAATTGTATGATAAGGATGAATACAACTCTCGCCTCGCTCAATGCAGGATGGATCACTCCAAGTTTGAAAGCACGGAGAAAAACTTGAAAGGAGCAACCCTTGTTGAATATTTGATTACAGATTTTAAGATCTTGAATCAATTTAAAATAGTGAATATTGGACTGCCAATCCTGACGTATGCCTATTGAATTGACCTGTAAATCCTAATAAAGAAAATGATGGACTAAGATATCCCTTCTAACATGCAGTGGAAGGAGATAGCGCGACTGGGTAAAACAAAGTGTAGTTTCCTAGGAACCAACAGATAATGTTGAGGTGTCACCAAAATGGAAGATCAAACAGAGGACCAAAACATGACAAATGGCCTAAGTGTCATTCATTTTTCAGAATTTTTTACTCCATAGCCCTAAGTGTCACGAGAGAGCCCTTTCCAAGTTGAACATGCTAGTATCGAACTCTAAAGTTGTTTTGTAGGTTACCTTTGTCGTTTATTTATCATTGGACCAATTTTACAGAGTGCTAACACACCCTAGCCTAGAAAACTCATTGGCAACCTAAGTGCACCTTATTCAGTGGTTAGAGCCTCCAAAATGTGAAACGCTAGTTTTGAATCGAACGAGAAAACTAGAAAACCACAAAACAAGGAAACTAGAGCGAGTACGAGAAGTATGAGTCTAGATTTGCGGAGGATCGGTTTCGAGGGGTAAAACTCAAATATTCTGAAAAAAAATGCTACAACTGAAAATTAGGTTTTCCTGATAAAACCCTAAGTTGATAGTTGCACTACGAGTTGGAGTTGCAATAAGTACTTGCAGTCAATATCAATTGCACTTGCAATACTGTTTCCTTCATGCCAATTGCAACACTAGTTGCATTTGCAGCACCAACTATAGATGTGGTTGTAGTAAAACAAATTAAGAAGTGTTGGGACTGTTGTTTTAGTGCACCCTACCCTATCAAGATGCTATAGAGGTATGTATTTACATATCTTTAAAATGCATTATTATTCTAAAGAGTATTTACACGAGAAAGGGTCTTTTGAGTATATTAGATCCAGAAGAATATCAAATCCAACACATTCAGAAGAATAATCCACCTCATGTTTGATCATTCCATATGCATCTATTTGTTATGACATTATCTTGACATATAGGTTGTATGTTGAAGTTATAACCATCCTGCTAACCCTTGTTCAAAATTAAATTCAAGGTATTAGATTGAGATTATATTTTATTCTTGAACTTAGACTTTTGTGAATATAGCATATTGTGTTAGTACAGAGGACACGTTGAAGAAAGAACTTGTCATCTTGAGTGAAGAAGACTTGGAAGAAAATAAACACACTCGAGGACAAGATTCCAGGCTCCAGATTTGATTGATTAAGTCGATAAAATTCAAATTTGCACATGAAAAGTTTAATAACTACCTCATTACAAGTAAACACTATAGTTGAGGTAGTTGTATTAAAAAAGTATTATACTTGGTAGCATGTGAGGATATTGAGATAAATGCTTATTGTAATCATTTAGCAGATACAACTAACATATCCTCGAGGAGAAAATTCCTGTGTTGCTTCTAGGTTACCATTGTTACACATTATTTTCATCACCTCTATGGCCATTAATGATGTAAACCTATCCTCTATCTTTAGAAAGATCAATGGACTTAATCCTTCAAGAATAATGAAGATACTTTTTCCTAGAGAAATGAAATTATACTTTTCCTTTGCCAAAAGCCTTATAAAAATGGATCATCACAGCTTGCTTAGTGTTAAGGGTGTGATTATCTAGGATCATCGCACACTGCACCATAGTGGCCTACGACGTCATCACAATTTTCTCACTTCTAAGGGTGCGACAATTTTGGTACGAAGGAAAAAATAAAATCTTCTTGATCTTTCTAGAAGAGAAGCTTCTAGGGTGAGGTGGCATTTGATCGGTTTGGATCTGAGTCACATACCTAATCCCATGGGATCATCCTAACCTCCTCACCCTATCCTTTTCATCTTATAAAAGGAGGGGAGTTCTCATGGGGAAAGTTAGCTTTTGGAGTTGGAAAGTTCTTGAGTTTTGTAGCATGGAGTTTTTGGAGCTTCTATGTTGGCCTTGAGCTTTGTGTTGTCAAGATAGATTGTTGATCTCAGAATCCATGGAAAAGAAGTGTGTGTGAAGCAAGGAACCGTTAGAAGGAAACTCACAACATTAAGGCATATGGTTGTATCTTTCTTCCATATTCTTTAATACAGTGATATATTTCTTTCCGATAAAATTGGTCTTATTTTATTGTATGACTCATTGATCACATACATAGGTTTTGTTGAGTATACGTTGTTGCTTTCACTTCGTTGGATTGTGTCTTTTTATAGGTTCAACATCCCATAAGCCTTGGAATAGATCTGACAAGGACAAACGACATTTAAAAGACATGTCATTTATCTCTTGTTAGTTAGTATGCTTGATAATTAAAACTTAGGAAAAGTTTTATATTTTGTCTTATTTTGTTCTAGTTTCGGGGTGAAACTAGGGAGATCTGTTTGTGTCTGCACTTACAGATTTAACCAATAACAACCATGGAGGACCGTTTGATCACAACACTAGAAGAGTGTTGATCTCATTTCATATTGTATTGCTTAATTTTGATCTTTGAGGATCGTGCTATTGTTTTATTATTATCAAAAGAAGTATTATTCTTTCTTGTTGTTTTGTTGACCTTGTCTAAGGTCATAGGTGATAACCCTAAAGAAGCTATAGTGATTGTTGCAGAAGACAACAAATTAGACATGAAGCACACTATGTACATGTTCATATAGATTCCTGTACCATAGAAAATGAAACTATTATTGAGATATAGAGTATCTCACATGGAGATTTATAGTAAGAAGGAGAAGGCTCCAAAGATGACCAAAGATTAGAACCTCAAAAATGTGTGAGTGTACATTGCTAGTTGTTCCGACCAGCTGTACCAGTCTTTAGTTCTGCTTTTTAGTTCTGACTTTTTGATTTTGCGGTTTTGTTTTTCATTTATAACTTTAGTCTATTCATCTAATAGGCTATGCACTTTCCATTCTTGATTTCTCTATTCTGTATTGTTTGCTTCATTTCTTGTATTGTCATATATTGCAGAAAAATTATTACTTAGAATCTTAATGCAAATGTCGTAACTATGGAAAATCCAAACAACACAAATTATTATGACTTTTCGGGTACTGCTCTACACTTCCCACGCATTTCTCTTCGCTGAAAATCCTTCTCTGAATTGCATGGGATGTGATGGGAACACGAAGCGTTCATCCAACTCACAAATGTGTTTAGTTTTCCCGTTGATCCGAGAGTATCGGACGGTATCGGATTTCAGAATAGGAGGAGTGAACAGAGTTGATTGCAGATGCATTTCACCAATATGCTCGCATCGCCTCAATATTATTACGATCAGACACAGGAGGACTCAAGAGAGTCGATTACAGAGGCACTTCACCAATATACTCGGCCTGCATCGCCTCAATATTGTTACAAGGCATTGCTAAGCTGTGAACTCGAGCAAGCAGTGTGACCTCGTGTTCTTGAAAGGTTGAATATGTACCGGAGGATTCAAAACTGGAGTGTTGCTGCTACCACAACGTATTAAAGGTGACGAGAGGATCAGTTGATCAAAAACTTCAATTATTGTCCCTTTGTCCTCAAACCCTCGCATTCCCTTGATATCACTCATCATGCCCTCCAACTCTCCCATATCCAGCCCTTTTCCCATCCACTCTTCAAACTCTCTCATTCCCGTCCACTGTAAGTCAAACTCTCCCATGGTATAAGTGATCATTTCACTGCCATGATCCTCCAACCCTGCCATTCACGTTCTTCCCATTCCCATTCTCTTCGGGTATTATGCATTCATTGAAAATGACCCTTTAGAGGGGTAGAGGACATGATAACATATATAAATATATTGGAAAACTACAATACTACCTTCATAACACTCATCTCAAAGACGGATAACCCAATGCATTTTGAAATCTTCTAACTCATAACACTCTGCAATAGAATTTACACTAGCACAGCAGCAAAATAGCTGCTGGTGAAAGCAGAAAGGTTGAGAAGATGAAATGAATCTTTAAAAGAATATATTAAATTTTATTATCTATTAACAAATAAACTGTTGGGCTTCATTTATCTGGTGTTAATATTTTAATTTTTGTTAATCACTTATGTGGCAATCAGTTAGCTATCAAAGTAATTTTTAAATATGATTAGGTAAATGTAAAAAAGTAAACACATAAACTAATGTCTTTATAATAGCTAGGAAGTTAATGATTGAAATCACAGCCATTTATTTTGTGTGACTACTAAGAATATTCCAGCCATATTTAATCTTGTCCATAGAAAACTTATTAAGCACTAAACCCCTATTAAATCTTCCCATTGTCAATAGGTATACGCCTTTCGACGTAAAAATCATTTCAAAAATTATATCCAAAAAAATGAAGAAAATTCTCTCAACAAATATCTCCCAAAATATTTATTCGTAGGAGTTTCACAAGAAGGTATTCACTTAGGAAAAATAAAGAATACAAAATCCAATGTAGTTGAAGTAAATCTCTACAAAGCCTTGGATAGAGTAACTTGATTATTTCTTCATCTCACTCTCATACACACTCTCATACACTTGGGATTCAACATATGGGTTGCATAATCTCCGTCATAATCTCCGTCTCTGCACTATTAATCGATGGCACAATCTTTCTCTTTTTCAATCCTGAAATATAAATTTGGCAAGGGTGTTCACTTTCAACATTGTTCTTTCTCCTTATCCTTGAAGGTCTCAACATGGCATTCAAGGAAGCCTCAAAACATGGTTCATTTAAAGGTATTCGTGTTTCTAATTCCTCTCATGTTTCTCATTTATTGCTTATAGACAACATAATTATTTTCCATGAAAGATAAAAAATAATGATGGATGAACTCATAGAGATTTTGGATTGGATGAACGCATAAAGATTTTAGATCTGTTATGTGATTTCACAAGAATGATAATAAACTCATCTAAATCGATGCTAACTTGTTTAGGCCTTTCACTCACACTCACACTTTCACATTTCATGTATTAGCTTTTGACACTAGTTTTAAATATTTAGGTTTCCACTTAAAGGCTCTTGAGTATTAAAATGACATACTAGTGAAGCCTTTCATTCATCATTATGTCATGGAGCCTCAGAACGAAATCCATTTAAGGAAGGAGATGGACAATGATGTTCCTCTCCCCAACTCAAACAAAATTTTAGTGAAATCATAACACAAGCTGGTTCTCACTTTAGCTATTGAGAAGAAGGTTACACTTCTACAAATTTTGGGCAACTTTCTCTTATTTATCAAATGGAAGAAGAATTAATTTCTTCATCTTTTATTTTGGGACATCAAGAATTTACAATTTTCCATCTCTCATATTTTGTTTGTAGGTGTCTACTAGGAAAAAACTATCAAGATGACAAGTTGTGCAAATAAGGTTTGGAGCTACAATAAAGTACTTGGTAGATCTTTGAGTCCCATCACGGACAGTATATTTATGATTTTCATGAATCTTGGATTTAATTTCTTCATTGTTTTAGAGATGATGGAATAATTAATTAGGAAGAAAATAATTTGAACACTTGTATATTTTGTTATATTTAAGAATTTCTACTCATTTTGTATTTTTATATAGAGCTCACAGATGTATATTTGGTGGGCATGACTATCCACAAACATGTTTATAATAAATTCTAAGGTAAACATACTCACTGAAAAAAATGAGTATTTTTGGATGAAGGTTGTATAATCAATTTTTATAATGTTTTGAGGTAGCTTGAAATACCTCTTTGGGGAGAACATATTCACTGGTTGTCTCATCTTTGTCCATATTTTATCTCTCAAAACAATGAAAAACCAATAGCTTCTTGAAACTCTTTACTTCTGACTTAAATACTATGAATTTCACAATAATTTTTTAAATATTTTTAAATTTTACTTTAATTTTGATACTTTATTTTCATTTTATAATGGTTTTTGTTTATTGATTTAATATTTATTTTTATTTTGCTCATTTGACTTAACTGAATTTTTTGTTTTACAATGTTTACAAAATTTTATATATTGAATATTGAATTTAACTCACACTTTTCAAACATTCAATATACACAAATTTATATAAAGTCTAACATAAATAAATTAAATAAGATAATTCAATATATACATATATCACATACATTATGTATGTACATTTCAGATCGTAAACAACCTACAATCCAAAAATTAAGAGTACTTTAAAAATTGGTACATTACAAAAAAATTAACAATACTTAAAAGAATGCTACGTTTAATAAAACTGTTACCTCACAAGAAAACAAAGCCTCTTATTATAATAAGTGGCAGTGTCATATGTTAATATTTCTCTCAATCATTTTTATAATCAGGAAATACAGTAAATCTTAAAATCTTGAATTGGAAAAATAATCAGTCATTTGAATTTTATTACCATTATGTGAAACAAATCAATAGATTAAAAATAGAAACTCAAAAGATTTAATTCCATGATCACACATAAAGATTATTGAGCATTCATAAGTAAAGAGTCTAATCATATGAAAGCCTAACAATATTTATTTAGGAATTGGAAAAATATTGGAGGGTGAACACTCATTGTTAAATCTAATGATCATTGGAGAAAAAAATATTATCATTTGAGAAACAAATGAATTGAAGGAGAAAAAAAGAAATTTAATAGCACAATTCCAAAGTTGAAGGCTCTTGAAGTTGTGGATGTTGTAGCCTCATAGTGGGAGTTTTCTTTGCTTCCCTAAGTGTCTAGTTGTAGTTTCTCTCCTACTATAGTTATAGATGGATTCAATAATGTTATCCTAAAGATACTAGGGTTTCAATAAATAAAGGGGAAAAAGTAGGGTAGGATAAACAATGAGGGAAATGGGAGCAAGAGAGGTTGAGAGAGTAAAAAATAAATGGACAATTAAAATGAAGTGAGACCACTCCCTGTTATATAGGAAAACTATGAGATTTTTATCATATCTTTTCTTCTTTGAATAAACAATTGGAGGGTAAGTCATAAAATGAGTTTATGACTTAATTAATTTAAATTGACTTTAGAAAAGCGATTTCTAAAGTCAATTAAGGGAATTGTTATGTGAAAGTGGGTTTTTATGTTTTTTTCCTAAAGTTCATTGAAGGGGATACGATGTAGAATATGTGAAAACGATACTATAGTTGGAATATTTTAGTACACATAGCATTTTGTTCCAGGTGGGTCATTTTATGTGATGATAGATGTCCCCTCATGTGTGAGGTTAGAAGCACATTGTATGACTGAAATACATTATATTTTTCTTTTACTAATAAATGATAAAAGAGTATAGAGAGACTCTATGGGAAAGGAAACCACCTGTAGGAGAGGTTAAAGAAGATCATCTATCAACAAGAGGGTCATAAGATATTAAGTTATGTGGTATCAATAGGGATGAGGTAGGCATACCCATATTCATTTAGATAACTTATGATCATGGTTACAATGGTGTCCCCATTATGAATGGGTTGAACTAGTTAGATAACATGAGGTCTCTGGTAAAATACGAGGCTAGCAAAAGAGGGATAAAGTTCAATACAATTACATAAGAATTTTCATATACATACTCTTGGATGAAATAACCAAGTTTACATCACAAATATGGTTGTTCCAAGTACTTAAGAACTCACACCCCCACCATGAGGGGAGGGGGATGAAAAAAATGAGAATCCCTAATGAATAGGAATGGGGCTTTGAAGATATGACATGATATGACTAATGGGTAGATTCTGATGATGGATGAACCAAGCCAATAAAATATGAGTAACTACATCTAAGGATGGATCATGGATGTATGTATGAATCATCATGGCGTGATGATGAGATGGAGACAGGCACATGATATCCCACCAAGTCTAAGATAAAATATATCTCTCTCATCCTCTTCCAAGGTAACCCATTGAGGAGGTGGATAAGTACAAGCGTGCATAGGACTAATGCCTATAAAGAAAGTGCTAATGTCCATAGGGAGAAGTCCCTTGATATTTAAGAACGAAAAGTTGTTCGTAGGATCAATATCCAAAGTACAATAGGTGGATTCATATATCTCGAAGAAAATACCAATGCTAAAGCATGAGGGGGACTAACTAAGGGAAAATCACCACTCCTAAGGTCTTATGCATCTCACACATGTTCAAGGAATTGGTACAATCAATTGCATCATTGAACCATCAAGTGTATGATTGTATGATTCTAAATCATGCGATGAAGAAATAATGTAAATAACATGAAAAAAAAACAAATCATAGGGAACTAATGACTCTCTCTTATTGGTCTGAAGTACTCGCCAATGGTGAACATGAATCCAAGGTTCCCCATTAACCAAGACAAAAACCTATATTACATGTGTTGAAGTTGATAGGGGAGGGATGTCTGGAACCAAGGAAATGATGAATCCTCATAATCAACATGAGGTGGAAAGTATGATGTGACTGATAGAGACTAAAACCAATGATGGATGGGAAGGAAATGATAAAATGACAAAAGGATTCCCTTGTTCATAGCATAAATGTAGGTCTGACCTAGCACCGATTGAAAACATTCCATGGGTAACCTTCTTTTACCACTTAGAAGGTTTTTCAAGGACATATTAGTGGGACCATGAAAAAAATAGGAGGTCAAGGCTGGGAAAGATGTGATCCATACAACACATGGACATGATAAAAACCTATAATAAGATAATGTGGAACTGAATAGACTCCATGAGACACAAAGGTGACTCATGTCATATGCTCTGAACAAGGGTAATAGAGTGATTCTACTAAAATATTCAACATAGTACCTTGAAATTACAAGGCCATCCTAGTTTTTCAAAAGGGGATGTCAGGGAAAAGGTAAGATATATAGTACTTAAAGGAAATAGACAATAAATTAGACCAATGTGTCAAGAGACACAATATATGATTAGAATCCCATTGGGGTATCCAAATGGGAATATGCATGGTTAATAAGGAGATAAATTTCCTAGAGAAAAACCAAATAATATTAATGCAACCATGAAATGAGAAAATGGACATAATCAATAGTAGGGATATTAATGTAAATCTCCAAAAGGATGGGTGAATGGAGGCATAGTAATGAAGGTTTGTAACTGTATGGATGAAGTGGAGGGATTTTTATAAGTGAAAATAAAACAAATACCAACCATAAATGGTGGATTCCATAAGTATGGCTACAAACATGATGATAATAACTACATGTGGCTTAACCCTGATATGTTGAATAATTAAACTTCCAATCCCTAAGGGGATTGATCAGCATGGACACCAAAATGAAAATGGGTCACTATTCTATGGTACCCATGTGAGGAGATATCTATCATTGAATACTTGGAAAAAGGTGATGCAAGGTCTATGCAAGCATTTAAAAGGTTTTTCTTTTATTTTTTGTAATGCTTTTGGTCAATCTAGAGGTATAGTTATAGAATAAAAGAGAGAATATCTTTCTCTTTCTAACTTGTGGGCATTTTCCTCAAGTACAAGGACCTCCCTCTACTCTCTTGAATCAAGAAATAGATAACCTACCTAAATATATATAAACCCTACTCTCATAAATTGGATTATTAGGAACACTATTTTAACATCCCATGGCTCCAAGGAGGAATGGTGGTTCTTGGGGGAGAACTAAATTTCACCCTTGGTGCTTCAAATATATGGGGGTCAATTTTCCAAGTGGACTAGAAAATGAGAGAAGGAAGATGTTATTGGAAATGGAAAGAGAGTGGTGTCTAAAGATAAGGGTGATTTGGCTTCAAGCAAGGGATGACAGTTCACCAAATTATTTCATCAATTTTCCAATTGCATAAAATATATCAACTTCATGTAGAAAATTGTTAAAGTGGATGAAACATGACCTAATAAATTCCTAACTGGGGGATCATATAATTTAAATATTTGTTTAAAAATGAAAATTGAACTCCCATAGATGCCATTCTTCACATCTCTAGTTTTGTTCCTAGATTCCTCAAACTTAAAGATAATAAAGGACTCATGAAAATGTGCATTTTAAACCTTTACAATATAGCAATGCAAACACATTTTATTTATAAAATAGAAAGGAAACAATAGCATTCACACATACTAATAAATTTACCCTAGAAACCCTTAACCAGGAAAAGCAACAAATGTTTATTACACACCTCTAACTGCCATTCTATTAAATTCACCATTTACCATTCAATATATTTGATTATATGGAATAAAAAACCAAAATTTATAAACCCATATTATATTGCTTAACCAAAACTATAATACAATGGGACAAAAATCTATTGGCTAAAAAGTGCCCAAAAATAGATTACAAAAAACCCGAAACCCCTAGACAGTGATGCACGTTGAACCTCTAGTGCACCCAAGACAACATGAAGCATGTGATACCCACTATGAAAATACTATAACACATAGCCAATAGGTACATGTGGGGAAAAAATATCTCCTAAAATATATTCAAAGATTTTAGAAGGATAAGGGTTCTAGTATACAAAAATACCACCCTCATAACACTCATCCCAAAGATGGATAACCCAATGCATTTTGAAATCTTCTAACTCATATGATTATGCAATAGAATTTACAAAATCATTTCAATAATTATATCTACAAGGATGAAGGAAATTGTCTCTCAACAAATATCTCCCAAGCGATTTGGCCATAAGAGTTTCATAAGAAGGCCTTCACTCAGTAAAAATAAAGAATATGAAGTCCAATGTAGTTGAAGTGGATCTTTGCAAAGCCTTTGATACACTCTCATACACTTGGGATTCAACATCTATTTCATGGCATGGGTTATGGGTTTCATAATCTTGATCTCTACAGTATTAAATAGATGACACATCCACTTTAAACATTGTTCTTTGTCCTTGTCATTGGAGATCTCAACTGGCACTGGGGGAAGCCTAAAAAAATGGTACATTTAAAGGTATTCTTGTTTCTAATTCCTCTATGTTTCTCATTTATTGTTTATAGACAACATACTTATTTTTCATGATAGATAAAAAAAAATGGTGGATGAACTCATATATATTTTGGATATGTTATGTGATTCCACAAGAATGATAATAAACTCATCCAAATAAATGCTAACTTGTTTGGGACTTTCCAAGGACATAACAATATATATCATTCACACTTTCACATTTCGTGTATTAGCTTTTGACACTAGTTTCAAATATGTAGCTTTCCACTTAAAGACTAACCTCCATATTAAGGGTGTTTGACATTGGCTCATAAAAAATATTGAGAGAAATATAAATACTTGTTTCAATAGATGGTTATCCCATACAAGATGATTAGTCCTAGCCAAATCAATCTTTAAGGCCATTCTAGTTTACTAGATATATCTTACACGGATGCAAAAAGGATTCATTGAGTGAATTAGACATTTTTTCTATGATTGTATCTAGTAAGGGGCTCAAGAAAATAAAGGAATGACACAAGTATCTTAGAAAATAATTACCATCCCAAAATGTCAAGGAAGATGGACACTAGAAACATTGTTTCTATTCTTAAAATCCCTAAAAAAATATGTTCATATTCTCAAAATCCCTTTCTATTAAGAACATTTAGAGATTATTATAAAGACACACGATTTGGGTCCAAACCATTAAGGAAAATAACCTATAATTCAACATTTAGGAATGGGTTTACTTCCCCCTAAAAAAATGCTTGATACTCTTAGATCATATTAAAATCCAATATAAAGGGATCTCCTTTAATATGTGATTAGTTGATTTGGTAGGTAGGGCAAGGGGATAAGGTATAGATAGGCCCCAATCCATAGATCTAAAGAAAGTATTCACACATTTTTTATATTACTCTCATTAAGGATCTGATATCAAAATGGTTTAATACCCTAAGACACATGGTTTAATACCCTAAGACACATTTATGGAGGGTTTGGGGCACAATATTTAGGGGGATTTTTTTAGCAATTGGTTATTTTGGGGCACTTTCTCTAAAAAAATATTTACTAGTTAAAAAATAGCCTATTCTTTACATAATATGATTAAATTGATAATTTTCACCAAAAAATGTAATTTTGAATAGTAAATTATATGATTTTGATTAGATCTCTCTTAATATGTGTGTGATTTTTCAAATATAAATAGTTTCCTATAATATTATACATAGGTACTATTTGAATCCTTGAAAAATACCCTGGGTGGGGTAAACAACTACTTGCAATAGTGGCTCTTATGGATATATTTAGAGCTCGCTCACTCAAAATCATGCCTAGACCTAGAAATTATATACAAATTATGAAGATGAAATGCCCTCAACAATGATGAGGAAAAAATCCTCTAGTTCCCTAATTTCCTTATATATGATATGAGCCTAAACTTGGATATAGGGACCTATTTTTTGAAGGCTTATATCAACCACCAATATGGAAATTTAAATACCCAACAAAAGAAAAAAAATTATGTGTCTTCTCAACAATAGGGCCTTCATGTTGAACATCATGCAAAAACTAAGTTTTGAAGGTCTAGGTAGATGTTGCTTTTGTGAAGAAAATATTGAAACCAAAAAACACCTTATCATCTCCTACCCCTTCTCAAAGAAAGTATGAAAAGAAATTTGAGGACTAACTAGACTTCACAATACTTGGAAAGGGACTCCCTAGAAGAGGCATGAAGAAACTAATTTCCTAATAATGCCGCAAAGACCTTCAAACAATTTCTTGGTCAAGAATGCAAAACTCTTCGAGGATAAGGATACCATTCCATTCAAGTTTTCCCCTCTGTAATGACCCGAATTAATTAAACGATTAAAGATTTTAAAGAAAAATCAGTTAAAGAAAATAAGCATGATTAATTGTGTGATAATCAAACTGAAGAATGCATTTAATGAACTGTGACAGAAATTAAAGGAAAAGAAATAAAATAATGTATGGACAGGGATGGCGTAGGCTGCCAAGGGTGGCGTATGCAGGGCAAGAAGCCCAGAAATCCCGAGAAGATAAGGAAAATGTTAATGAAACGGAGTACGGGGGACAGAGGGTGGTTGTGAGGAGTAACTGCGTGAGGTGGTCGGGAGGAACAAGGCGGGGGATGAGGCGGATGTGCGGGCCATTCGGAGGGAGGATGGACGTAGGAAAAACGATCTTTTGCCATTTTTCACAGTGAGCCGAGAGCTGGACTGTGGGGCGTGTGTGCTCAGCGAGAGACAAAGGACTTACTGGTTGTATCATATTGATCAGGAGAGGCACGTGTTGCTGGAGGTTTTGGGCTCGGGGGCCAGGATATCCGTAGATATCCTGGAGCTAGGTTGTTTTCCTAGTTGGCAGGGTGGACAGTAGATTTGGGCAGTTATTTTGTGTTGATGGCAGGTCTGGATTGAGTAGCAAGGCAGCAAGGAGGCAACTGAAATTAGCATCAGATCCAAGTACTGGGTTCAGTTTGAATTTGTCTTTTTCTGTTATTATTTCAGGAAATCTTAAAAATACTAAGTTGTTGTAGATGCTATCATAGAACTCAACGTTATGCTGAGAAGTTGTTTTAATTTGTTATTTAATAATCATTCATGGTTTCTGTCGGTCTGTCGGGAATTCAACATTTGATGACGAATCTAAGCCATCAAGGCATCCGTTATCCCAAATCGATCTTTTGCCATGAAAGTATTATTACTGTTTACTGAAACAAAATGTTGTAAAAATTGCTTATGAAATAGCAGCTGTTGAAAGTAATGAACCGTTACCAAATTTACTTAGAAAACTCGGGCCTGAGTAGTTCGATTTCGGGAGAATTCCCGTTAACCGTAGATCTCGGGCGGACCACCCGATAGCCGTTAGATCCCTGGGAAGGTGCGAGGGAGTTAATCCTTTTAACCCCAGCAAGTCAAGGACTCATCATGAAATCGGGCTTCGGAGTTTGTGGAGGTAAGTGTTCCTTACCCTTTGAAATCGCGAATAGCGATTTTCCGATTCAATCGGGACCGTTGATCGAACGATGGGACACGTGGTACAGGACCTCAGGATTTCGGGGTTCGGCACTCGGGAATTCCCAGTGCAAGGGATTAACGACAAGAGAATTCATGATTCCGTGAATCCCGATAGCGGGAGGTGACCCCACCAGTACGAACCCACGTACCTCGGGATATCGAAGTTCGGGACTTCGAGGTTTTCAATACCGTGAACCACTGGTATCATGGACTCGTGATCCGCGAAATCCCGATGGCGACGTGGCAGCTCGAGCCTCGAATGTTAACGGGATACACGTGGCACCATAGCGGCATATCGGGCTATCGGAGTTCGCGAGTTGGAGGGAGCAGTGAACCGTTCATGAGAATTTTCCGAATTAACGACGAGGAAATCTTCGACGCCATGCAGCGTTGACCCTTGACCATCTGGGTTCGGGACTTGAAGGGTCCTGCGTATGGCGACAGGATTCGCGATTCCCCGACCGGCGATATCCCGATTTTGTCCACAAATATGTGGGTCCCGTCTCGGGAAGCGTGGGCAGCTGTCTCGGAGTTCGGGGATTCGAAGGAAAATAGAGTTGACATCGCGGGTACCGATATCCCAAAGGGTGAAACCCCGATACCCGACCCTTGAGTTGGAATTTAGTTGTTACACTTGGTATCAGAGCGAAGTTCGAAATATGGAACCTAAGGGCCAAACCCGACGAAATTAACTTAAACTTAACCCTTAATTAATCACCGTTAATCAATTTATGGTTTAATCACATCGGATATCGGGAATCCCGTAGACATAGGCCCATTGGTATCGAAATCCCGGAGCTGACAAATGCCGGACGGTGAAGTCAATTACGAGGGAGTTTTGAGGAAGCCAAACAAGCACGTGGTGCCATGCGTGCCCAAATTTTGTGTGCACCATTAAACTGAATTTGTACTATACCTTATAAATTATTACGAATAGTATAAAACGAATTAAATAATTAGGTATAATTA
>JASDQU010507434.1:41409-74667 GCA_032191745.1 Picea mariana
AATGCATTTAATGAACTGTGACAGAAATTAAAGGAAAAGAAATAAAATAATGTATGGACAGGGATGGCGTAGGCTGCCAAGGGTGGTGTATGCAGGGAAAGAAGCCCAGAAATCCCGAGAAGATAAGGAAAATGTTAATGAAACGGAGTACGGGGGACAGAGGGTGGTTGTGAGGAGTAACTGCGTGAGGTGGTCAGGAGGAACAAGGCGGGGGATGAGGGGGATGTGTGGGCCATTCGGAGGGAGGATGGACGCAGGAAAAACGATCTTTTGCCATTTTTCACAGTGAGCCGAGAGCTGGACTGTGGGGCGTGTGTGCTCAGAGAGAGACACAGGACTTACTGGTTGTATCATATTGATCAGGAGAGGCACGTGTTGCTGGAGGTTTTGGGCTCGGGGGCCAGGATATCCGTAGATATCCTGGAGCTAGGTCGTTTTCCTAGTTGGCAGGGTGGACAGTAGATTTGAGCAGTTATTTTGTGTTGATGGTAGGTCTGGACTGAGTAGCAAGGCAGCAAGGAGGCAACTGAAATTAGCATCAGATCCAGGTATTGGGTTCAGTTTGAATTTGTCTCTTTCTGTTATTATTTCAGCAAATCTTAAAAATACTAAGTTGTTGTAGATGCTATCATAGAACTCAACGTTATGCTGAGAAGTTGTTTTTTTTTGTTATTTAATAATCATTCATGGTTTTTGTCGGTCTACCGGGAATTCAACATTTGATGATGAATCTAAGCCATCAAGGCATCTGTTATCCTAAATCGATGTTTTTCCACGAAAGTATTATTACTGTTTACTGAAACGAAATGTTGTAAAAATTGCTTATGAAATAGTAGCTGTTGAAAGTAATGAACCGTTACCAAATTTACTTAGAAAACGCGAGCCTGAGTAGTTCGATTTCGAGAGAATTCCCGTTAACCGTAGATCTCAGGCGGACCACCCGATAGCCGTTAGATCCCTGGGAAGGTGCGAGGGAGTTAATCCTTTGAACCCCAGCAAGTCAAGGACTCATCGTGAAATCGGGCTTCGGAGTATGTGGAGGTAAGTATTCCTTACCCTTTGAAATCGTGAATAGCGATTTCCCGATTCAATCGGGACCGTTGATCGAACGACGAGACACGTGGTACAGGACCTCGGGATTTCAGGGTTCGGCACTTGGGAATTCCCGGTGCAAGGGATTAACGACAAGAGAATTCGCGATTCTGCACATCCCGATAGCGGGAGGTGACCCCACCAGTACGAACCCACGTACCTCGGGGTATCGGAGTTCGAGACTTCGGGGTTTTCAATACTGTGAACCACTGGTATCGTGGACTCGTGATCCGCGAAATCCCGATGGCGATGTGGCAGCTCAAGCCCCTGGTGTTAACGGGATACACGTGGCGCCATAGCGGCAGATCGGGCTATCGGCGTTCGCGAGTTGGAGGGAGCAGTGAACCGTTCATGAGAATTCACCGAATTAACGACGAGGAAATCCCCGACACCATGCAGCGTTGACCCTTGACCATCGGGGTTCGGGACTCGAAGGGTCCTGCGTATGGCGACAGGATTCGCGATTCCCCGACCGGCGATATCCCGATTTTGTCCACAAATATGTGGGTCCCGTCTCGGGAAGCGTGGGCAGCTGTCTCGGAGTTCGGGGATTCGAAGGAAAATAGAGTTGACATCGCGGGTACCGATATCCCGAAGGGTGAAACCCTGATACCCGACCCTTGAGTTGGAATTTAGGTTGTTACACTCTCAAAGTTTAAATATTTTAAGCACCTTTACCCAATTCTCCACTTTTCCTCCTCTCTCTTGGGTATTGAAAGGACATACCAGTGAATCCTTTCATTCATCATTTTGTTTGTAGCTAAAAGGACATACTAGTGAAGCCTTTCATTCGTCATTCTGTTTGTAGCTACAATAAGGAACTTGGGAGATCTTTGAGTCCCATCAAGGACAAAAAAAAAACTCACTAAAAAAAACTCAAAAAATTCAATTCCATTATCACACATACAGATTATTGAGTATTCCTGTAGTCGCAGAGTCTGATCATATGAAAGCCTAACAACAGTCATGGAGTCTAATCATATGAAATCCTAACAAACTTTATTTACGAATTAGGAAAATATTGGAGGATGAACATTCATTGTTAAAATTTATTATCATGGGAGAAACCATTACAATTATTATTATTTAAGAAACAAATGAATTGAAAAAATAAAAATAAATTTAATAGTAGAATTCCAAAAATTAACCATTATTAAAAAATTACTTCACAAAAATAAAGCATTTTGATGCCCTTTATTTTAGCAAAATTGTTACATCACAGATATATACCGTTGCTACTAGAGGAATATACCTTGTTCATTGTATATTGCCACTAGAGGAATATACCCTGTCCATCGTATATATTGCAGCAAAATTATTAGTTAGAATATTGTCCATCATATATATAACACAATTGTGGTAACTATGGAAAATCTAAACGACACAAATTATTAGAACCTTTCAAGTACTGCTCTACACTTCCCATGCATTTCTCTTCGCTGAAAATCTTTCTCTGAATTGCACGGGATGTGACAAGAACCTGAATCATTTGCCGAGATGAGCCTTCTCGGATGGAGATAAAGATGAAGGAATAGATTCCGGAATAGGAAATGCCTTCTGGATGGAGTTTCTCTCACACACAGGAGGCACTTCACCAATATGCTCGGCCTGCATCGCCTCAATATTGTTACAAGACAATACTGTGTCGTGAGCTTGAGCAACCAGTGTGACCTGGCGTTCTTCAAAGGTTGAAGATGTACTGGAGGATTCGAAACTAGAGTGCTGCTGCTGCCACCACAACGGATTGGAGGAGACCAGAGGATCTAGATGATCAACAATTTCAATTCCCATCACTTTGTCTAGATGATCCGGAAAGCCTTCCATTCCTATATTCCTACTCCAGTCTTCAAACTTTCTGATATCACTCATCACCTCCTCCAACTCTCCCATATTTAGTCATATTCCAATCCACTCTTCAAACTCTTTGATTCCCATCCTTCCT
The DNA here is from genome assembly GCA_032191745.1 of Picea mariana. Classification (NCBI taxonomy): domain Eukaryota; kingdom Viridiplantae; phylum Streptophyta; class Pinopsida; order Pinales; family Pinaceae; genus Picea; species Picea mariana. The sequence continues at coordinate 44,444 of JASDQU010507434.1, forward strand.
ATATTCCAGTGTTCAAACTTTCTGATATCACTCATCACCTCCTCCAACTCTCCCGTATTTAATCCTATTCCAATCCACTCTTCAAACTCTCTGATTCCCATCCTTCCTATCAACTGTAAGTCAAACTCTCCCAATTCAAACTCTCCCATGGTATCAATGATCCTTCTACTCACAAACAGTACCCACCTCAAGAGAAAACATCAAGCCCAACTTATATTTTATACTTCAAACCCCACCAGGTTGATTCTCTGGAATTTAATATTCTAGGGTTTTTCTTGAAATCATTTAATGCAAAACATCTCCTAACGAGAGTAATCCCAAGATATCATTATTATTCATATGAAGTTGTGCAGTTACAGGGTTAGAAAAAACTTATCTTTTATACTTCAAACCCTACCCATGCCGATTCTCTAGCATTTAATATTCTAGGGTTTTTCTTCAAATCATTTAGTGCAAATCATGTCCTAATGAGAGTAATCCCAAGGTATCATTGTTATTCATATGAGGTTGAGCAATTAGAGGGTTAGGATAGAGAATAGGATTAAAATCATTTGATCCTACACTCCTAGCATTATAGATGAAACAATATATCATTGTGCAGTATGGACAGATCACTTAACCAAAGTTGAATGGCTATCGACTGCCCAACCGAAAACGCAGTCAGTTTTCTATAAACTTTATTATATGCCAAAAAAAATTAAAATTGTTAGCTGATTAAAAACAATTAGGGGTTATTCAATTGGGGTGAATAGTTGACACTTTCAATGGGACAACATGGTGGATACATTATTCCATCATAATAATAAGAATCAATGGTGTATACATACATCAAATGTTGTTTGATAAGGTGTTTAACACTTGTATTTATGAACTTCTTATACAATAAATTAGTTTCTATATTAAATAAATATAAATATTAAACTTTATTTCATAATAATATTTAAATGTATACTCATCACTTCACTTTATTATTTAAATTACCTTCTAACCATCTTAATCTACTTTCCTTATTTTAGGGCTAACCCACTTTTAACCACTTGTCCACTTAGTAATTTCTTCATTAATTTTATTATTTAAATAATTTCTTTTGTATCCACTTTGACTTATAGTACACTCATCACTTCACTTTATTATTTAAATAATTTATTCTTTGCAACCACTTTGACTACTTTGACCTTTTGGGGTTTCTAGATGACTAACTTCACATGGCCATAACTCTTTAACCTTGAGGAGTTATGTGGCGTTCCACATACCATTGGAAATGATATGACATGTACTATCCATCTAGAATAGTCTTACCATAAAATATATCAAAACTTATACCATTATCCATCAAACAAACGTGATTCCATTACCCAAACCATTGTGGTACCAGACTTTCTTCTGGTTGACATCAATGCCAACCAACCCAATTAATCAACAATTATTTTATAATAATATTTAAATGTATTATTTACTGAGTTGGTGGTATTAAATAAATATAAATATTAAATGTTATTTTATAATAATATTAATTTGTTTTATTTTGTGAGTTTGTTGTATTAAATAAATATAAATATTAAATGTTATTTTATAATAATATTAAATTATATTATTTGGTGAGTTACTTGTAGTGTTATTACATAGTTTATATGTGTTATTTTTATTAATTAACACTCTGAAAATTATATTAATATAAGATTACAAAACCCCTCTAATAAGATTACTCGTTAGGAATAATTTAACATTTTTTTTTACAAATTACATGTTAATAATAATTATCTATATCTATATAAAAAAAATTCCAAAAATTATTGATGCTATATATGTGATCATATAAATCTAATAAAAATGAATTAAAATGATTCAAGTAAATAAAATTCAAAAAAATCAAAATGACAAGATAGGGGTGATTAGGCACTATATGATGTCTTTTAGATGGGATTTGAAAGATCTACAACTTTGTCCTATGTATGATTATGTATGATTTTCCACTAGAGCAAGATTAAGGGATTTGGTAAACTCCTAGGGAAAGATATGGTCAAATTTATCCATAGCTAGTGTATAGTTTTATATTCCTTTTGTTTCCAAGTGTTTCAATTGACTCACATTTTTTCATTATATGTTCATGATTGATCTTTCGTAGCCATGTGTATCACCATATTCCAAAGAATATTTCATTCTACTTTAAGGAAAACAATATTTTTCTTTTATTGCAAAAGGCTATTCATAATCAATTGGTACGCACACAGGACACTATGATTTATCATGGAAACCCAAAACCGAGAAAACCAACACTTCATAGATATATTATCCTTTGAAAAGCTGACTAAGCCAGGGAAAAATAAGACAATAAAGGAATCTTAAAATGGAGTATCTCAGGGCTTTTAAATAGGCTTCATCACATTAATACCATGGGAAAATACCATGGGCCATAAACCAGCAATGGTAAACCTGTCATTTACCATATCAAGATTATCTTATGTGATCGTATCAAGGTTTTGTATCTACTCTATCGATGATTCAATATTAAACAAGCAATCCCCCTTTAAAGTTGAGTTCGGATATTCACCTACCACCCCTCAAATTTTATTTACTGTTTTCCAAGAATACAACATGCCATGGATAAATATGTCTTACAACCATATGCACATTTTACAAGTGACAAAAAATGAACCCCATAAAAAAAAGTATAATTCCATGCTAGAAAACATGATACCATGAAACATCAACCAATTTAATTACCGTCATCCTTTCTTACTCCAAATACAATTATCCGTATGTACTACTTCATTAATGTTATTTTTCCTATGCTCCATTTCCATGTGTCATTAACCATTGTTCATAATCTATGAGCCATAACATGAATTTTTGTGCATATCTCTCTTCCATCTGTCACTCACTATACCAACAATTTCATAAGCATGGATTCCACTATGGTTGGAGAGTCGAGGCCTCCCCAATGATGATACCACGTGTTAATTCTTGGAGAGAGAAATACTAAGGACAACACAAAATCCATGCACATAGAAATACCAATGACCATATAAAACCAATATTTATCCTATATATTTTGTGAACCTTGTGCAAGTTGACCAAACACTATGCCTCTTGAGCAATTTTACAATAGATTTCTTCAAGACTTTAAACAGGCTTCATTACATACCATCCCATAGGAAGATTCCATGGGTTACATATTATCTCATGGGAAAATACCATATGTTGCCCAATAACAAAGGTGAGTAAGTCGATAAACTACCAATTGTAAATCCATTGTTGATCATCTCAAGTCTGTCTTATATACTTTATGACTGAGTCGATATTAATCCAACATTCCCCTTTTAAACTTGACTTCGGATATTCAACTACCCCCATTAAATTTTATTTACTAGTTTGTGAGTCTACAACATGAACCACTCTATCACCTAAGTTTGTGTCTAGACTTTAAACTAGTGAAATTTAAAACTAGGGGTATGCATGCCTAAATATGTGTTACAACCATATGTCAATCTTACGTGTTATAAAATATAAATTTCCATACAAAATAATAATTCACAATTTTATGCTAGAGCACATGATGCTATGAAATACTAGCCAACTTCATTGTTAGCATCCCACCTACTCCAAATACAATTAGAAAAACAAAACACTCCTTAACTGATTTCTCAATTTTGTTTTTCCAATGAATCTCATTTATCCTTGTAACGCATTTTCATGTGTCATTTTACCATGATTTATATAACCATGAACGATTCTTCATTTTGTGTCTCCCACACTCCCAATATCATACCACACTAGTGAGAGAGTGTGGGTCAATCCATTCTTCAATACAACATGTAAGAAAGTGAGAGAGATAAATAACACAACATAGGAACAAAATAAAATATCAAGCACACAAGACACCATGATTTATTATGGAAACCATAAACTGGGAAAACAAACACCTAATATATATATTATCCTTGGCCAATCTAACCAAGGCACACGAAAAATGGTAAATAGAGGAATCTTACAATGGAGTATATCAGGCCTTTAAATATTCATCATCACATATAGTGCCATGGTAAAATACCATGGTTAACCCAATACCAAGGGCCCATAAACCACCAATGATAAACCCATGATTGACCATATCAAGGTTATCCTTTCTACTCTATGACCAAGATAATATTAACCCAACACTTTATAGGTGAGATAGTATACATATGACTGCTGAAATTTTTCCTCATGTCTTGTGAGGAATCTTTTGATCTATTTAATTTCTCTATAGCCCATTGAAGTAATACCAATGCCACATTCCACAACTCTTTCTCAGTTCTTTCTATGTCTAAATTCCTATATTTGTAGCCATGCATTTTAGGCCCAGTTTAATACAAAGTGATATATGAATGATTCAAAATGCAAAGTGTAGGATGAATATGAATTAATAGGAATCTGAGAAAGAGAATCATTTTTTATAAATGATTTCAAAATCATAACCCAACATCTTGGTCACCCATTTTTGTTGTTCTTTTGAATATAGTCTTTGTTCCAAGAAGTATTTAAGACTATCATGATCTGTTTTGACCTTAAAGTGCCTACCTATTAGGTAAGGGTTCCATTTCTTCAATGCATGTAGTATTGCCATCATTTCCTTCTCATAAATGGGTTTTTGTAAGTCCTTTCCCTTGAGTGGCCGACTTTCAAAAGCAATGGGCCTTCCTTGTCACATTAAAACAACACCAATGTTGTTTCTCAAGACATCATATTCCACAATAAATGTTTTTTTGAAGTATGACGTGGTCAAGACAAGAGATTTGCACATCACCTCTTTAAGTTGTTAAAAAACTTGAGTTTCCTCTCGAGTCCAAGAAAATGCATCCTTCTTAGTTAATGTATTTAAAGGTGCTTTTATACTTCCATAGTTCTGAACAAAATTGTGGTAGTAACTTGTGAAACCCAAAAATCCTCTAAGATTCTTGAATGTTTTGGGATTCGACTAGTCCATCATGGATTGAAAATGGAATTCATCAACCCTTGGAATGTGAAAGGTGCATTTGTAAGCCAAAATGAATGACCAAAAAATCTTGATGGCCATGATGTGTTCACAATGTTGTTTTTGGGATATTTTATTCCTTCATTCTAATCTGATGATACCCTGAACGAAGATCCAACTTTGTGAAATATATTGCTGCATGTAGTTCATCTAACAATTCATCAATGACGGGAATTGGAAACTTTTCTTTAATAGTGATATTTTTGATCTCTCTATAATGTGGACACATACGCCATGAGCCCTCTTTCTTGAGTATCACTACCACCGGTGTAGAGTAAGAACTTTGGCTAGGTCTAATATTTCTAGCCTCTAACATTTCTTCAACCATACACTCAATTTCAGTCTTCTCGGAATAAGGGTATATGTAAGGCTTGATGTTAGGAGGAATACTCCTGGGAATTAGGTGAATAGCATGATCATGATTTCGAGTAGGTTGAAGACCTTTGGGAATATCTTCAAATACTTTGAACTGTTTATCAATGATACATTGGATATCTAGAGGAATAGATGGCTTAGGTGTTTGAACATATAGTGAGAATAGTTGTACAATTACACCTTGATGGCCCTTTTTTAATAATTTTGTCATGCCATTAGAGCTTATCACCTTATTTGGTTTCCCTATGATACCCCTTAACTCAATTTATTTTCCTTGTAATGAAAATTTTATGAAAAGCTCCTGAAAATTAAAAGACAATGTTCCCAATGACTTTAAACCATTGGACTCCTAGTAGGACATCAACACCACCCATGGGTATATAAATCATTGGAATATTCATTACATATTCCTCTAGAGTAATATTGATCTGATTGTATTTTTGTGAGCAATTGATAGTTCCTCCATCTGCAATCATTACTTGAAACTATGGCATTGGATATATAAAGAAATAGAGTGATTTTTCTAATTTATAGTTAATGAAATTATGACTACTACCAGAATCAATTTGGATTATTACCTTTTTCTTTTTTCTATATCCTTTGATATTGAGGGTTTGAGGAGTGATAATTCCAGCCAATGCATTACATGATATCATAGGAGTCAACTCTTCAGAAAAAATATCTTCTATGTTTTCATCTTGAGATGGTTCTTGTTCTTGTTCTTCTTCCTCTTCACAATCTATCTAGAATAATTTCTTCTTACCACACTTATGTCCGTTATTGAACTTGTTGTCACAATTAAAGAATAAACCTTTTTCTTTTCTTTCCTCCATTTGTTGAGGTGTCAAACTTGTAGGTTGAGGTGTTTTAGAAGAAGGAACATTATTCTCTCGATAGATGTTAGGAGTGGTCCTTCTAGTAGCCATAGCGAGATTTTTACTTTCAACATTTCTGGACACCGTGAATGCATTCTCCAATGATATGGGTTCCCAAAGGAGAACACCATGTTAAATTGTATCCTCTAAAGTTCTTATGAATACATCAATCAGGTTCTCATCTAGAATATACGTTACCTTTATATTCAATCTTTGGAAGTTGTCAATGTCTGCAACTGAACCCTTTTTCTTGAGATTTATCAATTGGCCAAAGAAAGTATTTCTCCTTGTATCCTCATAGTGTGATATCACTTATTCCATGAAAATTGTCTAAGTGATGAGTGATTTGGAGTAACAAATCCATCGATACCACACAAACTAATTTGGTTCTAAATATAAAGAAGAAATTCGTACCTTTTTTGTATGTGGCACAACATGTATATCAAATAATTTGTCCATGTGAAGTATCCATGTGATTGGATCCTTTCCATAAAACTTCCTCATATCAATCTTAGGAAAGTGGTTGGTGTTCAACCCAAAGTTGGAGTTTCTTGAGTCTTGATTCACATTCCTTATATCCTCATTATGAATTTCACGGGCTACATCTTCACTTTCACGTGGCCTCTCTATTAGGAAAATTTTCAATCCTTCCATGATCTCCCTTTTCAAACCATCCATATTAGTATCCATTATTTCCTCCAACTTAGATTTAGTTGAATCCATCATTCCTTGTATTTCATCTTTTTTTATTGTCTTCTTTTCTAAATCATTTATGTCCCTACGCATTTCTTCACCTTCATCAAGAGTCAAACTAGGAATGTCTCAAGTCTTATTTTGTGTAGAAGTTCCCTTTTTTGGTGGAATGTTGGCCAAGTATCACTTATAAACCTTCATTTCAAGGTGGTTTTGTTAGACGATATTTATTTTGTTGTATCTCCGAAATTTCGACCCTTCTCGATCTAATTTTTTTTTTTGTATTTCTTTGATACGTCTTCCTTGCAATTCCATAGATCTGATCAAAATTGGGTGTGCCAAGTGGAAGTTATGGTAACTTCCCCACACCTTACGTATTTTTTCCCTTCCAAGAGAGTGTACTTCTAAAGAATTCCAAAAGCATAATATCTAATATTTGATTGCAAAACTTGTACCAGAAATACTACAGAATGTCCATTATCCAATGCAACTGGTCTAACTTAATTTGTATACTCATTGAATAATATATCATTTTTTTACTTGGAATACCTCTTTGACACCACTTAATATGACTAGTGAGATACCCTTTCTTTCACAGGGTGTATCTACAAAATTATGGTGACCGAGAAGATGAAATTTTTATCACAAATACCTTGATAAGTTATATGAATATCCTTTAGGTTTCAGGGTCTCAAATGTTACAGAACCCTTTTTATAGTGAGAAATCTATGATGAATAAATTCGGGATGATTCCATAACCCTATCTTACACATGCTATACCACTGAACATATAATTCCTCATGAGCGCAAATTTGAACCCAACGTACCTTGATCCGTATACTAAATATCCTTCAAGGGGTTCCTTATAAAACATGGTACAAAAACGTTATAGAAAAAATCCCAAGACCATGATGCTTTGAAACCAAATATCAAAATAACCTTCAAAAACCTTAGAATAAATATTCAACACCTTGAAAAAGAGAGAATTTTAGATAATAAGCCTTTTCTAGGGGGAAACCTCCTTATACACCAATTAAATTTCCAAATACAAGATGATTCCAAATGAAAAGGTATCATTGGTATATATATATATATATAGGAGACTAGAAGGTACAATTACGACTAATGGACCCAAGCCGACATAAATAAAATAACATTACTAATTTAATATGTCCCAATTAAGGGGTAATGTGCCACTATTTATGGCTTAACGTTATTAGATATATTTTAATCCCATTGTGACGAGGGATATCAGTATCCAAGAGTTCAAATGCATTCAAAACAATTACTCAATGCATGCAATTACTATCACTATCCTAGGCTTCCTCTTGATTGTTGGGTGAGGTACCAAGTCCCCATACAAAGTGTTTTCCAAGTATTCCCTTGCACGTGCCACCCCTTATATGTTCAAGGTTTATTAATGAATATATGATTTTCATTAACTAAAATGTTTGTTTAATGCAAGTGTAAAATTGTCATAAACAATTTTTTTTTTAAATGTGTAAATTTAATTTTTTAATTAATACATAATTTTAAAATATAAATTACTGAACATTAAATTTTAAGCAACCAAGTTAAAAAATTGTTGAATGCTAGATTTTTAAAAATTGAGTTAAATGTTTTATTCTAGTTTTTCCATTTTATTTTCTCTCGAGTATTATAAAGTGCATTTTACTTACTATGTGTAAATATGGTATGTATTTTTCTCCCATGAAACAAATATGTTTGTTTTATTAAATATAACAAAACTATAGTTGTAGATACTTGTTGGTATTACAATTTACCTCTGATAGGACTAGTACAAAAAGATAACATTTTTCTTTCCTTTAAAAAGAATGAAATTTTAGACATCGAAAATTTCATCATACTATTATAGTTGGTTAATAACATATCTTTGGGTTGTATTGTTCCCATAAAGTCAACATATAAGCTCTAGATAATAGTACAATACACTAAATTCCACATAGCAGTCCAAGAGAGAGTTTGATTTCATATCATATTCATCATGTTTTATTTTTCCATGATCTCCAATATAGTGAGGAAATTAAAATCAATATTCATTAAATTGAGAAGTAAATTCTCCTTGTTTGAACTCAATAATATCCTAGGTTCCTTGATGCATCTCCAATACCTTCTCGGACAACCCATGTATTCATAATTTTGTACCATATCCACATGAGGAAATGAAATGTGAGAGACAAAACATTATATATTATTGATGTCCTGAAAAAAAGGTTGCAATAAGTGATTCTGCAAGATAGATTCCTCTTTCATCCATTGTATAATTGACTGTTGGAATATTCACCAATAGTGAGAGGGGGGTTGAATTAGTATGAGCACTTTTTCCCACTTTTAACCACAATATATAAATTTCAACTTTATCAGCAATATTCAACAGTTTATCATTAAAATTCACTATATCCTCATAATTATAAATCAACAGTGCATAACAAGTAACCACAGATACACAGTACACCAGAATTTACATAGAAACCAAAATGGGAGAAAACTATGAAATGATTTCTTATATATATAAAATATTACATTGATAGGGACCACCAACTTCCAAATTCTCTAGCACCAAGTCGATGGAGGCTCCAACCTAAAGAAACTTGCAACGCACTACTACAAATGGAAGGAGGTTGTAACCCCCTAGTTTACAGGCTCCAACTTGAAGGAAGCTATGAATCCCTATGCTTTTCGGATCCAATCAGATGGAGGATACGACCTCTTTATTTATAGAATACAAGTTGAAGGAAGCTTCAACTCCCTAGGTTCTCTGACACCAACTCGAAGTAGGATACGACCCCCTTTCCTTGCCCCATCCTGTCACCCTGAAATATAAGTGTAGACTCAAAATATCACTACCACTGATCAACCTGTAACTTTCACTGTCACTAATACAAAAACAAATTCTTGTCACTATCTCATCAGCCTGTAATCAATCTGTCATCCAACCTAATACTATCACTACCACATCAACCTACCACTACCACTATCTTCATCACTGATATACAATTATCAACCAACTAGAACAAAATCCACTCACATGGATACCAAAACCATCACCATACAATGTACAACAATCATGTACTAGAACCTGTACCATACCATGTAGATCAACCATGTACCTGAACCTACCTGAACCTAAACCATACCATGTACTTGAACCTATACCATACTATGTATCAACCATGTACCAAAACCTGTACCATAACAAGTGCCTCAACCATATGATTGAGACATATCACTCACGATATGTCTCAATCATATCATACACCATGTACCACATGATATGCCAAAGAAATTACATCAACGTTATACCAACATCAATGATATGTAGCCAACCATATAATCCAATCACATACCAAAACCATGTGCCATGTATCCAGGATGTTCTAATGTTTCAACAATATGTCTCAAGCATGCACCATAACAACCAATATCATATACCAAGTATATGCCTCACACATGTGTCAATTATTTCAAAGATGTGCCTCTAACAATGAAGCATAAAAAACCATACACAATGTACAAAGAATATATTTGAAGCATGTATGTACCTCAATCATATGCATCCATGTACCCAAGAGACCTCGACAGAATTCCTTAAGCATGTTCCATACCATCCATAAACTAAGCCTCAAACAAGTACATGAAAGACATACCTTTTCTTATGAGGAAAACTTGAAGCATACCATCTGAGACTATCAGACCACCCTCATGAAAATCATCTTCATAAAACAAAAGATAACTTCTTCTTCAAGAAATTTCCTTAGATCCATGAATTTCACACTATCAACTCATGAATGTCCATGCTTTTCTCCACTGCAACTTACATATCTCTACACCTTTCTCCACTATGCCCAGTAGATGACCTCATAAATCTATTTTGTAGATATTTACACTTCTCTCCTTCAAACTTTCCCTACCTCAGACTTCACTACCTTAGATATGCTATGAAAATAAAAACCATATCACTTATTCACTTGGAAGATAGATAATAATTGAACTTGTGTGTGGTTATGAGAGACTTATTGTGGTGTATTTAGACATTTACAAATTAGTTTATTTCATTACTTTAGGGATTTCTTGTTACACCCACTTTACCCTTCATTTAATGACTTGCAACCAATTAGGGGCTTCTTGACCATTTTCTTAGGGGATTCCAACTTTATGAATGCATATCTTCTCAACCGTGAGAAACCACATGGCATACTAGTTACCATTGGAAATGACATGACGAGGAATATCCATATATGAGTGTGTTACTTTAATTCACATTGTTATTCATGTCCTTTTTCCTCAAAAAAATTAGAGTCTCATGACCACACCTCTAGGTATTCTAAACCACTTAATCACGTAGCCATATTTCTAGGACTTCTTCTAGGGTTGACTAGGTTTGATATCAATGCATATAGAGCTCATCTAGAGTTGACATAATGAAAACTAACTTTCCAACACTAAGAGAGTGTCACATAGGATTTTAATGTGTTAACTCTTTTTAAGGATAAAGGATAGGGACCATCCTGAATACCAATAGTTCAAAAAAATTATTTTTAGCTTCATCAATCTTAGTTCTAAATGAAACTGACTGATTTTTGCAGAGAAAGATGATATGTCTAGCCCCTCCCCTTGATGAGCTTCCTTGAGAGGCTCCATCAAAAAAATCCCATTGGAAGGATTTGTTTGTGTGGCCTATTGATACTCATGCATGAGGATAAGCAAAAGAATATTAAGGAAAGGAACTAAGAACGATTAAACTTTGGGTATCACACTTTAATGGCCAAGTGGATTTTCTATGAAAAATATTTACATTTCTAGCTTGTGATATTCCCCAGGCCAGAGCGACAGGAATATCTTTAAAACTTTAATTACAATGGTTGTTCCTTAACACCCAAGGAAAACCTTGTCTAAAACTCTCGAGCAGTGTGAATCAGTTCTGATTATAATATCTTCTCAGCCAATCACTATGAGGGACAAAATCAGTTCTTGGGAGAGAATAACTTTCAATCAAGCTATGATTCGATCGACATAGAACATAATCGTAGGGAGCCATCTGAGGTTTGGTTTTTCTCTGTTTTGTACTCTTCTTCCCCCTTAGCCCCCCAAGCCGTAAAGGGGCCACACACAAAAACAAGAAATCAATAGCACCAAGACTCTCCTCTCAAGGAGGAGTTTCCACTCTTTACAAGTCTTGGAATCTCATCTCTCACAAGTAAAACTTAGTCAACAAAATCTTGGTAGTATAACCATACTAACAAAAGTGAGATCCATTACCCTTCTTCTCTGTTTATTTTGTAGAAAAATTCTAAATGATACTTGTCCTCATGTACAATTAATTAATTTTTAATAACTTAATTAGAGGATTATTTACCCACTACATATGTCACATTCTCCCCGAGTTACACAAGTAATTTATCTTTTATTTTATTTTAAAAGCCATTTTCCCTCACATTCCCCAATGTGTTCCTATTTTTTCTCTTAGTTGTCCCTTAGTTCCTAAATTTATCATTTATTGAGTGTCCCCTAACAAGGTGTCTCTCAAGGATAACTACCCACAACCTAAGATGGATCACATTCTACAGAAAGTGGTAGGATCTAAGAAGATGTCAATGTTGGATGGTTTCTCTGTGTACAATCAAATCATGGTTGACCCTAATGATCAGGAAAAGATAGAAATTACAACACCATGGGGTACCTTCATGTATGCCAAGATGCCTTTTGGGCTCATGAATGCAGGGGAAACATTGTAAAGAGATATGGACATAGATTTTTTTGATGAAAAAGACAAATTCCTTGTTATTTACTTATATGATATCATTGTGTTTTCAGTTTCTGATGAAGAACATCTCAAGCATTTAAGAAGGGCTTTTCAAAAATGTAGGAAGTTTGGCATTTCATTGAACCCTGAGAGGTCAAATTTTGGTATGGAAGAAAGGAAGCTATTGGGTCACATTATTCTAAAAGAGGGGATAAAGATAGATCCCAGCAGAGTTGAGGGGATCTTAAAAATTGGCGCACCAAGAAGCAAAAAGGAAGTGCCATCTTTCATGGGGAAAGTGAATTTTTTGAGAAGATTCATCCCTAATCTAGCTAAAATCATAAAGTACCCAGAATCTAGAAAGGAAATGAGATAAAGTGGACCCCAGAATCTAGAAAATCCTTTGAAGAAATTAAAGTGGCATTGACCAAAGCCCCAATACTGGCCATCCCTAGTTTTGAAAAAGACTTTGTATTGTTCTCTTTTGCCTAAGAGCACACCATTGTTGGTGTTTTACTGCAAAAGGATGAACAAAGTTTTGAGAAGCCTATAGCATACTATAACATGACATTGAGGGATTCCCCAAAGAAGTATGATATCATGGAAAATCATGCATATGAACTGATCAAGTCTATAAAGGAGTTCATAGTCTATATAATGCTTCCCATACCACTGCTTATGTTCCCAAAAGTTCTATGAAAGAAATTTTAACTCAGTCTGACCCTGAGGGGAAAAGGGGAAAGTGGATAGTTGTTTTGTTGGAATATGACCTTGAGATCAAACCTACAAAGTTGATAAAAGGACAAGGAATTGCCAAGATGATGGCACAGACAAATTGTGAGATCCTCGATATACATTTCATTGTTGATTTTTCAACAGATTTAGAAAAATAAAGGGTACCCCATATATCCCAAAGATTCCTTGACTCCCCATGGTATGCATATATCATTTATGTGTTGAGAAATTTGCAGGATCCTCCTGAACTGAGTAAAACCAAGGCGAGGTTCTTGAAGATGAAAGAAACAAAGTTTTGTACTGTAAATCAATCTCTATATTGGAAATATCCCGGAGGAATATTGTTGAGTTGTTTGTTGGAGGAAGAAGCATAGAGTACCATCAATGAATTCCATAAGGGTGACTATGGAGGACACCATTATTGGAAAACTATTGTGCACAAGCGATTGAGGGATGGGTTCTATTGGCCTAGAATGTTTTTTGATGTCTACAAAGAAGTTTCAAGATGTCATCAATGCCATTTTTTTTATGGGAAAATAAAATTCCATCCTTTGCCCTTGAAACCCATATTTGTTGAAGCACCTTTCAGACAATGGGGCCTTGATTTCATAGGATAAATGCATCCATGATAATCAACATAGAACAAGTGGATTTTGATAGCCACAGATTACTTCACCACGTGGATTGAGGAAGTTCCCACCAGGCCAAGATGTAGTTATCATCCAGTTTTTGGAAGACAACATTTTTTCCAGTTTTGTGTGTCGAATCAAAATCATTACAGATAATGCAACAACACTTAATTCCAAAAATATGGAGAAATTTTGCAGTGACTACAATAGAAATATTTTCCACTCCACATCTTATTACCCTCAAGGTAATAGTTTCGCCGAGTCATCCATTGAAAGCTTAACGAGAATTCTCAGAAAGTTGTTGCAAGAAAAGAAAAAAAAATTGGCACAAAAATCTCTTCCATGCACTATGGGCTGACAGGATCACCCCAAAAAGATATATTGCCACTTCACCCTTCCATATTGTTTATGGCACAGAGAGAATTTTTCCTACTACATTGGGGTTTCCAGTGATGAGGTTGTTACAAGAGAAGGATGCTGAAACATATGTCACTCGAAGGAGAAAAGATGAGTTGATCAATGTTCAACAAACAAGAGAAAAAGACTTCAAAAATGTTCAGGTGCACCAAGATAAGATTAAAAAGGCTTTTGGAAGGCATACCAAGGAGGATGATTTCAAACTGGGAGACTTGGTATTGATATGGGATGCCAGAAATGAAGACAAGGGTAAGCATGTGAAATTTGACCATCTATGGCTAGGACCTTTCAAAATTGTGGCGTACCATGGGAATAACACCTATCTGATAAAGGAAAGTAATGGAGACATCATTGGAGGAGGACCTATGAATGAAAGGTTCCTCAAATATTATATCATTTAAAGAAACCATCACTCTTTCCATTCATTGTACATAACTGTTTTATTTTTCAGTTGAAGGAGTTGAAATTAAAGCAGCATAATTGAAGCCTCAGGTGAAGGCCCTGAGTTATGCGGAGTAGATTTTGATTTTTTCGAATAAATGTTGGTAAATTCATATGCACGAGTAAATCATAGTCCAATGGGTAGGCACTCAATATGTCATTCTTTTCTACCTTGCAGAGAGGATAACATCCCAAGTTGGAGCCCATGTTATCACCATAAACATTTCTGTGAGAAATCTAGTTTTCAAGGCTTAGCGAGGTGCTAAAATGATGTGGAGGCGTGAAAAACTGGAGGACAAGGCAAAGTCTAGAGGGAGGAGGTTAAAAATAGCGGTAGCATGGAGCTGATGGGAGTTGATGGGACCCGACAGGTCGCAGATCGTAGGTGCTACAGATCAATGGTCGGGGATTGTTTCAGGGGGGAGGAATTGTGTGGAAGATAATTCCCTAAAGTGCATGGAAAATTAAACCTCGGTTTTAGGTCGGGACCACGTGGTGCCACTAGGTGCATTTCGATGTGATAAAAAGGTTACCCAAACCACTCCCTCTTGCCCCTGAAATGAGGAAAGTCTATAAAGGGGGCAGCTGTCATTATTTTCTTATTTTTTCAAATACTGGAATGTTGAAAGTTGGCCTGACCACTCCATTCAAACTGAAGCTCAATAGTATGATAATATCATGCCTTTTCCACACATTTACAAGTATTTTTCATCACCACCATGGACCCTATCATTATGTTTGTAGTAGAGCAAGACCTCATGTCAAACAAAGAATCCCTAATTGACAAAGATTTAGATGTGTTCGACACCGAAATCACCATTTCTCCCATCTCCCTGTCGAGATCCAATATTTCCAATAATGTAGGGAAGCATATACCCTTCCTTGAAGCAGTCCAGGCCACTATTGTCCCTTATGTTGTCGAGTTCACGTTCCCTTTCCCTGAATTCATAGGTTGGTGCGCAAAGCAATATTCATAGGAAGAGAAATTTGTCTTAAATAAATGAAGGTCAAAGGTTCTGTGTAGGGTAGAGAGTCTATCAACTCGATGCACCCTTGGCATACCAAAGTCCCTCTCCACAGTTTATGAACCATTCAAGGAAGAAAATCTGATTATGATTTATAGGGAGTGTCCATCAGAAGTCAAAGACCTATTCTTACGAACAATTGTTAACCCAAAGCATATTTTCGACAGTCTATCCCTACCAATGTGTGTTAATGTCATGGTTATTGAAGTCCAATGGGTTTGTTCCATACTCAGTTAAATTTTAGGTCTAGATAATGAGAAGTATGTGGTAGAGGTTGTTTGGGTCCTATAATTACAGGTGAATCGATTCTTCGACTATGGATTTAGCGTTTCTCTCGTGATGACGAAGTCCTGGCTCAGGTGATTCCGTTTCCTCCCTCCATTCTTGTCGCTCATTTCCCCATCACCGTGCTGCATCCTTCATACACATTGTGCCCTTTCCCCCCTTATCTTTTGTCAGCCTCCATTGTCCCGACACCTTCACCTGTCCATAAGCAAACAGACTCAGGATAAACAAAAATAGAAATAAAATTAGCATAGGTTAAAATTGATTAATAAATAACTAAGTTTAATAATCGATTAATTATTAACTAATTATTAATTGATCAATTATTAATTAAGTTAAAAAATCTAGATGTAGTTAGTTTAATAAGCTAGATTAGCTCATAAAAGGTTAGGTTAATTAATAACAAATTAACCATTAATTATTTAATTAATTAATGATTAATAACAATAGTTAGGTTAGAGTTTATTTGATTTAAATTAAAATCAAAATAAAAACATTAAAAATTAAATAAAACTAAAACATAAAAAAATATAATAAAAATTATATTATATAAACTTTAAATAAAACAAAATATAAATAAGATAACAAAAAACAAAACTTATTATATATAATACAAAAAACATTCAAAAAAACATGCAAAAAACATAAAAAACAAAAAATATATAAAATAAAACAAAATACAACAAATTTAAAGAAAAAATAGAAAACATGACAAATTATCCTAAGTCCTACCCCCTTCCCCCTCACGTCACTCCCACTTCACACTCCACTCACTCCACTCCCCATCCCCCTCACGTCACTCCCACCTCACCATCCACTCACTTCCCATCCCCCTACGTCATATCCCACCATCCCCTCCACACTCCCACCTACACCTTACCCCCGTGCACCTTCCATTACCCACGCCCCCCATTCACTTACCACAAAAATAATCAACGCACTAAATTAATTCCGGAGCCCCCCCCACCTTCCGGAATTTAACGAGGGGGGGGTCCGGAATTTAAAATAAAGACCTTGCACATCTGGACGGTCCCGAGCGAGCCAACCAAATCAACGAACCAGGTTAAATTCCAGACCCCCCCGGGCGGTCTACATTTAACGAGGGGGGGGGTCCGGAATACCGCCCTCCCGCAAAAAACCACTTTTTTCCAAAATTTACCGTTTTTGCCTATTTTACCATGTCATCTTCCAGACCAATTTTTTGGCAAACGGAGACGAATTTTAAAAATACGAGAGAGGTTTTTTCTTAGAACGGGCTGAGGAACAAAAACCTCTTTCCGTTTTTTCAACGGAGTCACGAACAGAGAGAATAGAAGACATCTTCAAGGCCTCTTTTTCCAGATTTTCCATTTTCCGTTTCAGTCCCGATCTTTCAGGAGCTGTCACGGCCAGCTGGGGACGAATTCGATGAAACCGAAAGATTTTTTTTTCCAGCACATGCCCATATACAATAACCTCTTTCAGTTTTCTCCTAGGTGTCATCATTGAAGATAAAATCATGTCTGATCGGACCCCTTTTTTGCAGAAAAACGGTCCATCTTTCATGGCAGAAAACTCCAAATTTTGTGGGAGTGGTGGCTATTTTTGGCCGAAGCAGTTAAACCAACTTCCGAAACTAATGGGGATGGTTTATCCTATTTATCCAGATGATTTTAATGTAAAATGGTTCGACCTATGAGGCTCTTTGCGAGACTGTGGGTTGTGTTTAGCCAGGGAATGTCTCTGTAATTTTTAATGATTGATCAGCAATGAACATATTTCTTTTATAGGATTCCTGTGTGGTGATAGTGGTGGTGTTCTTCCTCTGTTTAATTTTTTTCCTGTGATCATTATGCTTGTTTTATTTTTCTTATTATCAGAAGGAAAGTAATAGAGGTTGAATTTATCATCGGATACTCTGCCTCTCTGCTTTTGATGATCTTTATGTTTTCTGCAAAAGTTTAGTTCAGGAATTCTTAACTGCTCCTTTGCCTAGCTTTTTCCTCTCCTATTTTTTTCCTCAAATCGACGCCATCTAAACTTGATTCGATCCAATATTGCCGCTACCTTGCCCTGTGAAAGAACTTTGTCCAGATCTGATGTGAATCACATCTTTTAAGCACAGACCCCATTTGCCCAATGGCCCTCCTTGCTGTTCCAAATCAATTATTTAAAAACCCCAACCCATGTTTTTCATAAATAGCCTAATACCTCTTCAAACAAAGCTATATCAGACAGAGAGATCCCTCTCTGAGTCTTGGAGGGCTAGATCCAAGACTCGAAGTGGTTTTGATGTTGCCTCTGTGACTGCCTTACAGCCTTGGGCAAATTACAGAGTGCTAACAGAGGTCATGTTAGTTTTTCTGTTGACATTTTTCGAGTCAGAGTCCAGTCAGTCAATTTGCATCAACTTCGATAAATTCATAGTTGATAATATCAAGAAACAATTAGTGAATTTTCAGTCACTAAGACATTTCAGATATTACACATACTTGTTGAACATTTTCTTGGAAACAAACAAGAGACATTTCCCTGATGGATCATTCGTATCAACTGAATGTAAAAGGATCACATTGCTCATTTTTATCAACAAGGTCCAAGATTTAGAGCCTGATTTTCAACACTAGCCTACCAAGAGTCTTGGATGACATGAGGATTTATTTACAACCAAATACAAAAAATAGAGTGGGGGACTTGGTGTTGTTCATGCATTTAACAATAATATGGTTTTATGGTTCTCATGAGTCCCCCTATATTCTACCTATTTTTTTGACACCTAGAGTCTTTGCCCTTGATTTCATCAGGAAAAGAATCATATCAGAGACAGAGCACTTCCTGAAATTACACAAGGCATCCAAACTCAAATTTCCTTTCCTCATTGGACCTTTCATTGTCAAGACAAGATCATCCTTATCTCAGGTCCAAGAAAAGCTCAAAGAGTTTGGTTTCCCCCCTATGAGCATGAACATGTTGATGGTTTTCCAAATTTACAAATCTATATGTCTCTGTTGATATGGAAGCAATATTGCAACCAACTCAAACACAACAAGTGGAGGAAACCATGCAACAGACTCAAAAACAACAAACTCCTCAGAAGTTGATAGTTAAAGTTCCCAAGGTAAGTGTTTACAACAAAAGAAGCATCTCAAAAGTCCTGGGCACGGGTAGTCAACAGACTTCCCCTAAGAAGATGAATATCACACAATCCCCACAGATTGTGGATCTAGAGGAGGAAGATCCTAAAGAACAAGTAAATATGGATACAGTGGAGAGTGGCACCAACAATGTAGAAGTTGGGAAAGAAATCAAGCTCCAAAGTGAATGTAAATCAAGAACTTTGAGCAGCAAAACGCACATATTTGATAAGGCATTTGGATAAGCTTATCAATCTAAAGAATATTTGGCAAAGCAGTATGGTGAGAAAGGAAATTTGGCTATAAATGAAGTGAGGGAGTTAATCCCTGAAGTAGAAAATATTTCTCATCATATGTCTTCTCTATTCACAGTAATAGATATAAATAAGAAGACATTTAATTTAGCAGTTGCAGATGAGAATAAAGTATCTGAGATCAATCTAAAATGTGAAAACATTAGTGCTCTAGATAAAGTGAAATTCCACAGGAATACTAGTGATATGATGTATTCAGATTACTTGTGTCTAAAGACTGTCTATGATGTAGTCAGATTACTTGTGAAATCCTCCTTAGAAGAAAAAGACAAGTTGATTCAAATCTTTAAGAAGAAAATAAAAATGTCTACCAGAGAGAATCCACAAACAATAGAACTTGTTTCTCTAGAACATGAGAAGGAGGCCTTTTGACAAGAGGCATTGAACTACAAGGCCAAGGTATTACAACTAGAGCAAGAAAAAGAGAATTGGTCACAAGGGTAGACACAATTACCAAACATGGTTGTAGTTGTACCTTGTACTACAGAGGTTGGGCCAAGCACTGAAGGACTTGTCCATGCTATGTCACAAGTTAACCTGAAGGTGAGAGAAATCAAACAGCTAAAGGGAGATATAGATAAATTGAAGAAAGAAATGAAAACAAAATATGAGAGGATGGCTTTGTTTCAAAACGAGATTCAAGCTTAGCAGGAAAGAGTAGACAAGATGAAAACAAGGTTGAGAGGCAAAGGAATGTTGGAGGGAGCTAAACATATCATCTGGGATTCTATTTCTATTGAATATGCTAAGTTCAGGGTGTACTTGAACTTCATCAATTACAAAGATAGCATGGTCATCACAACTAGAAGTTTGTGCACTGTTGTAAATGAGACCCTAGAAAAGAAACCATTAGAGTGGGCCCAAAATTCCATAAACCTACTAAATTCCATCCCCACTGCAAAAATTCAGACCATTGGGGTCAAAGATAGGACTACATTGATCATGTGGTCCAAGAGGGTCATTTCCAAGAAGAACCTGCTAAAATAAGTCCAAACCAAGGCCATGCAAATGGAACAAAGTATACAGGAATTCAAGATTCGTTTCAAGAGTTGTTCATCAAAGGCCTCCCACCATTTTTGGATTCCAAAGGAAAATTGTATGATAAGGATGACTACAAATCTCGCCTCGCTAAATGAAGGATGGATCACTCCAACTTTGAAAGCATGGAGAAAAACTTGAAAGGAGAAACCCTCGTTGAATATTTGATTACAGATTTTGAGATCTTGAATCAATTCAAAATAGTGAAAATTGGACTGCCAATCATGACGTATGCCTCTTTCATTGACCTAGAAATCCTAATAAAGGAAATGATGGACTACGATATCCCTTATGACATGCAGTGGAAGGAGATAGTGTGACTGGGTAAAACAAAGTGTAGTTTTCCACGAACCAACATATAATGCACAGGTGTCACCAAAATGGAAGATTAGACATAGGACCAAAACATGACAAATGGAAAAGGAAGGATATGAAGAGTGAGTCGAATCGACAGTTGGTTCATGAAACGTTTTGTGATTAATCAGTGTAATCAGTTCCCATACCGAAACTGTGAGATGTAATGACTGTATTCAATTTTAGAAGTTGAAACATTTCTAATTGAAGGAACTTGAATTGTAATTGAAGGAAATCGAGTTGTATAAATGTTAGAAGTTCCAAATGTATTAATGTTGGCAGAAGTGCAAGGGAACCTTTTAGTTGCTCTGAACTCAATTGTTATTTTCTGGAGCTGAATTGAATACACATGTAGAATATTTTGAAGCATCTATGAAAATATTCTAATGGTGGTCATATGAGTTTTCTCTTCTCTCCTTGTATGTGTTTCCTTCGTTCTTTAATTCCATTTGTACTCTCTTATGTTTAATTTGGAGAGTTTAAAAACTCAGAATTTGTCATGTGATGCTCTTGGCTTAAGAAATTTAAACTGTGTTAAGCTCTTCTTAACTAATTCAAAATTCATTCCATTAATGCTATGATGCAGTTACTTGTTTCCTTCTTCTTCTTACACTCTGCAAATTGCAATTTATAACTTAGATTCATCACCTAGCTTATCCTTTATCCTATGGAGAGTTCTACTCGTGAGTTAGTGTTTTCATTCATTTTCAGAATTTTGACTCCATAGCCCTTAGTGTCCCTCCCCTTCCTTGCCAACAAATTTATAACCCCCCCCCCCAAAACAAACTAAACCTAGCCATTGATTTCCAAAGAAACACCTAGTGAAAGGAGAGAGCCCTCCCTGAGTTGAGCATGCTAGTACCCTACTCTAAAGTTGGTTTGTAGGTTACCTCTATCATTTATTTATCAGTCGAACAATTTTACCGAGTGCTAACACAACATATCCTAGAAAACTCATTGACAACTTGAGTGCACCTTATTCATTGGTCAGAGCCTCCAAAATGTGAAATCCTAGTTTTGACTCAAACGAGAAAACTAGAAAACTAGGAAATGATGAAACTAGAGCGAGTACGAGAAGTACAAGTCCAAATTTGCACAGGATAAATTTCAAGCGGTAAAACTCGAATATTTTGAAAACAAAATGCTACAACCTACTTGCCTCAGCTCAATGCATCTAGTCCCTTGATCAAAATTCCAAAATTTGAAGTTTGGAAAATTAGGTTTTCCTGATAAAACCCAAAGTTGATGTTTCACTTGCACTATTGCAGTTGCAGTCAGTACCAGCTGCAGTTGCAGTCAGTATCAATTGCACTTGCAGTACTAGTTCCTTCATGCCAGTTGGAACGCCAGTTGTAGCTGCAGCACCAACTATAGATGTGGTTGTAGTAATTTTTTTATGAAGTGTTGGGACTATTGTCCTAGTGCACCTTACCCTAACAAGATGATATAGAGGTATGTATTTACATATGTTTAAAATGCATTATTATTCTAAAGAGTATCTACAGGAGAAAGGGTCTCTTGACAATCTTAGCAGAAGGATCTCAGATCCAACACATTCAGAAGAATAATCCACTTCATGTTTGATCATTCCATATGCATCTACTCATTATGACATTATCTTGACATATAGGTTGTATGTTGAAGTTATAACCATCATACTAACCCTTGTTCAAAATTAAATTCAAGTTATTAGATTGAGATTAGAGTTTATTCCCAAACTTAGACTTTTATCAAGATAACATATTGTCTTAGTACAAAGGACAGGTTCAAGAAAGAACTTTTCATCTTGAGTGAAGAAGACTTGGAAGAAAAGAAAAACACTTGAGGACAAGATTCCAGGCTCCATATTTGATTGATTAAGTCGATAAAATTCAAATCTGCACATTACAAGTTTAATAACTACCTCATTACAAGTAAACATTGTAGTTGAGGTAGTTGTATTCGAAAAGTATTATACTTGGTAGCATGTGAGAATATTGAGATAAATGCTTATTGTAATCATTTAGCAGATACAACTAACATATCCTCGAGGAGAAAATTCTTGTGTTGGTTCCAGGTTACCATTGTTACACATTATTTTCATCGCCTCTATGGCCATTAATGATGTAAACCTATCCTTTGTCTTTAGAAAGATCAATGGCCTTAATCCTTGAAGAAGAATGAAGATACTTTTTCCAGAAATGAAATTATACTTTTCCTTTGCCAAAAAACTTATAAAAATGGATCATCGCACCTTTCTTAGTGTTAAGGGTGCGATGATCTAGGATCGTCGCAGGCTGCACCACAGTGGCCTGCGATGTCATCACAGTTTTCTCAATTCTAAGGGTGCGACAATTTTTGTACGAAGGAAAAAGAAATTCTTCTCGACCTTTCTAGAAGAGAAGCTTCTAGGGTGAGGTGGCCTCCGATCAGTTTGGATCTGAGTCACATTCCTGATCCCATGGGATCATCCTAACCTCCTCACCCTATCCTTTTCATCTTATAAAAGGAGGGAAGTTCTCATGGGGAAAGTTAGCTTTTGGAGTTTGAAAGTAGATGAGTTTTGTAGCATGGAGTTTTTGGAGCTTCTATGTTGCCTTTGAGCTTTGCGTTGTCAAGATAGATTGTTGATCTCAGAATCTGTGGAGAAGAAGTTTGTGGGAAGCAAGGAACCTTACAACATCAAGGCATATGGTTGTATCTTTCTTCCATATTCTTTAATACAGTGATATATTTCTTTCCGATAAAATTGGTCTTATTTTATTGTATGACTCCTTGATCACATACACAGGTTTTGTTGAGTATACGTTTTTGCTTTCACTTCATTGGATTGTGTCTTTTTATAGGTTCAACATCCCATAAGCCTTGGAATGGAGCGAGGATGAAACTAGTGAGGAAAAACAACATTTAAAAGGCATTTCATTTATCTCTTGTTAGTTAATATGCTTGATAATTAAAACTCAGGGAAAGTTTTATATTTTGTCTTGTTTTGTTCTAGTTTCAGGGTGAAATTAGGGAGATATGTTTGTGTCTACACTTACCGATTGAACCAATAACAACCATGGAGGAACATTTGATCACAACGCTAGAAGAGTGTTAATCTCATTTCGTGTTGTATTTCTTATTTTTGATCTTTGACGATCGTGCTATTGTTTTATTATTATCAAAAGAAGTATTATTCTTTCTTGTTGTTTTGTTGACTTTGTCTGAGGTCACATGTGATAACCCTAAGGAAGCTATAGAGATGGTTGTAGAAGACAACAAATTAGTGTTATTGGATAAATCCGTAAGTGCAGACACAAACCGATCTCCCTAGATCCACCTGGATCTAGAACAA
Organism: Picea mariana; assembly: GCA_032191745.1. NCBI lineage: Eukaryota > Viridiplantae > Streptophyta > Pinopsida > Pinales > Pinaceae > Picea > Picea mariana. The sequence continues at coordinate 68,832 of JASDQU010507434.1, forward strand.
ATCATGACAGACTAATACTCTTTCCCTAGATTTTGACTATTGAATTAAATAGGAGGCAAGAACGAGTAACATACCTTATAATCGCTTCCTATGGTCTTTTTTGCTCCTGCTTCGCTCCAATTCTCTTGTGCAGTCAAAACCAAGACAACACAAACCAATCGAAGTGAAGACAGCTCAATATATTCAAAGGTCAATCTATGTATATGATCAAGGAATTATACAATAAAGTGGAAATAGCTTTATGGGAAAGGGACATATTATTGTATCATATTGATAGAAAGTAAATATTACAACCTGAGCCTTGATGTTGTAAACTTCCTTTCGATGGCCTCTGGCTTTGACACACACACTTGCTCACTTGCATGAAGAAGATCAACCACCTTTGATAAACTTGTTGGAGTTTCCTAGCTGTTGTAACTTCAGTCCTTCACACAATCTTTCACCAATTCTCCAATGTCTAGCTTAACTTTGTTTGCTTAACCTTTTCCATGAGAATTCACTCAATATATAGGAGAGAATGAATTGGTTACTTGGATAAGAATGATTCCAAAATATCAAAGAATCCAGTACTAGGATAACCATTCGAATGCCATCTCATCCTTCTAGAAGATTCCCTTCTAGAAGCTTCGAGAATTCATCGTTTTCCCTTCTTCAGAAAGAGTTCGCACCCTAGCAATACAACACAGTGTGAACTTCTCACACTCTGGCTTAAGGCAGCTTACGAGAATCATGCATTCCCGTAGGCAAATATACTAGCAGCCTGCGAACAGTCCTCAAAAATATGATTTTTGGAAAGAGATGAAGGTAACTTCTCTTAGGAAAAAGTTCTAATGAAGAGCTTGAGTACACCATCATCCATACATCATCATGATAACCAAAATAATGGGTAATAGAATGCCCCCCAAAGTATGAGGTTGGAACTAGTGACAACCAATAGACTTTGTAAGTTGCATGTGTGTGTCGAGAACCAAGAGCACATCTAATCAGAAACCTGCAAACAACCAAACCTCTGCAGAAAATCTTGTATATCAATTCTGAGGTAGGCATTCCCATACTCAGATCATAGACTGATGACATCATAGACATGGGTCATGGCCATCAATCATACATTGTGGATCCATGCCATCAAAATATAGCATAGCCACCGGAATACATTGTGGATCTATGCGAGAAATTTCAAATCAAGACGACATAGCCATGAAACATACACAGTGGATCTATGTGTCACAAATTATACATACTCCATCGCAACCTAGATCACCAAGAAAATATCTAGGGTATTCAATCTCATCACCAAAGTACGAATCTAACCATGTGATTACATGTTTTGAAGTCGAACATGGTAGAAACCACTTGATTACCGGTCATTGATGAAACCGTTAACAAGTGCGAGGGAAATCACCATTGATGTCAATGAATCACAAGGTACCATAGTACAATCCATCGAGTGTGAATAAATGATTTTATGTCGAACATCTGACAGAATCTTTCGATCAGGGGTCAATGATGTAAACCCACTGTCGAAAGTGAGGAAACTTGCCATTGAGGCATGCAAGCTCCAAGGTACTAAATAATTTATAAGCCTTGATTCCGGATAATGAGCTAAAGTCGACGGAACAAAACTCATCACAGGAGGGCCTTGATGTATCCCCCATCAATGAAACGAAATGAGTAACATATTTTGAAAGTGGAACAGAGTATTTTGCAGATTGAAATGGACACAAGGAAGGCCGACACGAAGAGAATGGATAACTGCAGATGGCTGACTCAATATAGGTTTCAAATGGACTTCTCTTGAACATATGAATGACACGACCAATGATTTGGCAGCATTGACTCAAAGACGAAACAAGGAATGACCTTGTAGCAAATCAAATGAGAGACAAATGGATTTCCCAAACCAGCTTCAAATGAAGAATAGGGGGTGTCATGTTCAAGAGCGACACTTACTGCCAATCAATACGAAGATGAAAACATATCCCTTTCCCAAATTTTTCCCCACCATTTCTGGCGAGTAACTCTTTATTTTTACACAAGATTGAGGAGGATAACATATGCTTGTTAATGTAAGCTCATCCTTTGGACGAGTCCCTTGGAGTATGTTTAACAAACCCTAAGAAGGAGTGGTTCGGTCCCATCACGGGTCTGTCAATGTTTGTTTAACGAGTCCAAGGATAGAAAAATCGAAGGTTTTTCAAGATTATAGAGTTTGGAAAAACACATAAAAGAGAACTCTCTCAGTTCCTTTTTTGTAAAGTAGTCTGGACAAGACCGAAAAAGAGATAAATTATCGCTCACCAGATGCGTACTTCAAATACTTTATCGAGCGTGAGAATAGCAAGGTCGCTCAGCGATCTTTTCATGTTTAGAGAGTCTAAAAAGATCTTAAAGAGGACTCCAGGGGGGTTCCTTTTTCGTACAACCTTTTTGAGCCCAAAAAAGTGATAAAAGTATGCTCGACCACGTTCTCATGTTTTTCACGAGCGCAAGAACAGACAAAAATGACGCTCGAGGTTTTATGTAAAAACCATAAAAAATATCAAAAATACGCCATAGCGAAGAAAAATATGTCCATATCCTTGTATTTAATCATCAATGTCATCATGCCTGCAAGTCATTACACTCATCCTGATATTAGGGATTAGGTTTAATCAATAAATAAGCATAAAAAACCCAAAATGACATAGTAAAAAGTAAATCAATGAGTAAATAATCATTTTTACCATATCATTTCACATTTCCATTATTGAGCTCCAAAACCCCCCTTTTACCCTTTGAATTTGGCGTCGATTTGCGGGAGCTACAAGAGACCATTCAACGAGCCATCTGCGACATTAAGGTAAGCCATTCATCCTTCACATTTTCATGGTTTAAATGTTTAATTTCATTTGTTAAATCTTCTATTTCAAGATGTTTTTTGAACCCTACATGCGCGTTGGCATTCTTGCAAGTAGCCCATACGGGACCTGCGAGAATGATGCGTTCTCGCAGGTGAGCCTTAAGCCACCTGCGAGGTTCTCACACTGTGCTAATGGGGCACCTGCGAGAACCAAAAACTCCAAAAAAAATTTAAATTTTTAGCCAATGAAAAAGATCCAGATTATGAAAAAAGTCATTAATCCTCCTTTTATGTTCCTTGTGCAGATATTTGGCCGTAAACATGGTGCTTGAGTGGCGTGAAAGGGAACATGAAGAGGATAATGCAATGGCTGAGAATCATCCTCCTACCATAGCTGCATTGAGATATTGTGGGCTCTTGAAATACTTCCGCATCCTGGGCATGAGGGCCCAAGTCAGACTACTAGAGTACCTGGTCTGTATGTGGGACCTGGATCAGCAGGTGTTTCGTGTGGAAGTCCACACATTGTCCTTAAACATAGAGGACATTTACTTCTTGACCAAATTATCCCGATGAGGATATTATTTCATCCTGACCGGTAGTAGAGGTGGTGGGCTAAAGATGAGTGAGTACTGCAATCAATACTGCGTACCTGAGGCAGAAAGGAAAAAAGGAAAAGTGGCCATCTGGGGGGTACAAGACTTAACTCTCCGCACTATCCTTTTTACTATAGCTCGAATGGCTAGGATTTTTTCTCCTCATATGGCATTACAGAGCTACTTCTAGTACGCCATCAAGTGTACTGAGCCTCGAGTATTCAACTGGGCAGATGTTGTGCTTCGTAGTATCAAAAAACAATTAACCAAATGTAGGCGAGGTGACTTGAAACAATTTGGGTATGGATCTTTACTGGTATCCTTCTTCTTCGATCAGGTCCCATCACTGAGACTACAGGTGGAGTGGAACATACCGGGTCCCAGGGATCCAAGGATGTTGAGATGGTGTCATCTCATGGCCCGGCACGTAGCAGGACCAATCATCAGATATGATGATACGTTCTTTGACTGGCTTCAACCACAGATGCTGATGGTTGATGACTATGCTTATGCTGAGATGGATTTCCAAGGAGATCCGGATTTGGCATTTCCTAAGGACGCTCAATGGGGTGACATTGGTAAGAAGTATACTCATTTTCTGTTTTAAAATGTTTTTTTTAATTTTTATATTATATTCAAATATTTTTGTTTTATATGTTTATCCAAAAACTAACACAAAATTGTTTGTTGATAACACAGATGTTGGACCGTATAGACCTCCTGGCACTTCTCCTATCCAGAGACGAGGAGAGGTAGCAGCACCACCACCACAATATGTAGAGGATTATCAGGTGGTGGAACATAATTTAGAGGGTCTGACAGCAGACATTCCAGATATGACTCTGGAAGAGGTTCCACGATGCGATCAACGTCACACTGTAGGGGTATCAGCAGCTATGAGCCGACTACTCCGTAGGGTTGCTAGGGAGGTCGTTTGTTAGCATGAACGTCATCCATGAAGTCACTTTGTAGAAGCTATAAGCTTCCATTTTTGACATTTTGGTCTTCGGACAAACTTTTTGTAAAAACTCTTTTGATTGTTATATATACAGATGGTTTCTACTGGTTACTTTATATTGTGTGAATTTCGAATGTGTTTGATTTATAAATGATTCAAATGTCTGTCCAATACATAATTAGCCAATGCGTCTGTTAATGTATTAAGACTTCTAGGAATATGTTGATATTCAATGTGATCAAAATAATGTTCCAAGAGGCGAATTCGCAAATACACTCGTAATAAAGTAGGACTTCGAATAGAGTAGATATTACTTAACTATAGTACTATAAGCTGTGAATCAAGTCGCACAACCAAGTGACGAATTTCGAGCGAGATAGCATCAACTAATAATTCAATAACGGTGCTATACTCTGCTATGTTGTTGGTTGCACGACCGAGGCACACACGTCATAAAGATACAAGTTCATTTGTTGGGGCATAGATTGCCCACGCAACAGAAGCAAGGTTCCGAGTACTACGACTAGCACCATCAGCAAAGCCAATGTAGGGTAGCGAAAACTCCAACATCTAGAAATCAAACACAACATCACATAAGGGCAGAGTCCAGATAATGACCAAAGAAAACTATAGTAGCACACACAAAGTATGATACATTAAAATACAAGTACTTGTGCACAAATAATTTATGCATAGTACTTCTTCAAGTACAACCCATTCCTGGGTTCACTCAAAGGGATACCATCGTAATCAACCAAATCATATGCTCCTTTTTCCAAAACCTGGTGAACAATATAAGGACCACGCCACATGGGTTCAAATTTCTCAGCTCCTAACAAATCTTGATCCTGTTCATAGAGAAGAACAAGATCACCTTCTGAGAAAATGCGAGGCCTGAAATGCTTGTCATATTAGGCCTTGACACGCTTCTTCTGGGCTTCTATTACTAGGGTGGCATCACGTCAAGTTTCGTCTAATCACATTAGATACAATAGACTTTCTTCTTCAGCAAAAATGTTGGGTAGGATTTCGACGGCTAGCTTCAGAGAGGGTATCTCACATTCTATAGGAAGAATGGATTTCACACCATAGACTAACCGAAAAGGCGTAAACCCAGTATTGGACTTGACAGATGTCTGGTATGCCCACAATGCTGAAAAAAACATTTTGTGCCAACTTGTTTTATGAATTCCTATCATCCGTCAAAGCATAGTTATGAAAAATTTGTTAATCGCTTCGACCTAACCATTAGCTTGTGGATGATAGGGCGTTGAGTTATCATGACGAAGACCCAACTTCTCTGTAAGTTTAGACATCATAAAATTACTAAAGTGGCTACCATGATCAGTAATGATAGCTTGGGGCACACCAAAACAAGCTAAGACGTGGTTAAAAAGAAACAAGGTTGTAGTCTTTCCGGTGTTATCGAATGTTGGCATCACC
>JASDQU010507434.1:77485-88562 GCA_032191745.1 Picea mariana
CGGTGGAGTTGCGATCAGACACAGGAGGAGTGAACAGAGTCGATTGTGGAGGCACCTCACCAATATGCTCGACCTACATCGCCTCAATATTATTACAATCAGACACAGGAGGACTCAAGAGAGTTGATTGCAGAGGCACTTCACCAATATGCTCAGCTTGCATCGCCTCAATATTTTTATGATCAGATAGAGGAGAAATGAACATAGTCAATTGCGGAGGCACTTCACCAATATGCTTGGCCTAGATTGCCTCAATATTGTTACACTCAGACACAGGAGGACTGAACAGAGTCGATTGCGGTTGCACTTCACCAATATGCTCGGCCTGCATCGCCTCAATATTGTTACAAGGCATTCCTAAGCCGTGAACTTGAGTAAGCAGTGTGACCTCGTGTTCTTCAAAGGTTGAAGATGTAACAGAGGATTTGAAACTAGAGCATTGCTGCTGCCACAACGTATTAGAGGTGATGAGAGGATCGGTTGATCAAAAACTTCAATTCTTGTACCTTTGTCCTCAAACCCTCCCGTTCCCATGATATCACTCATCATGTCCTCCAACTCTCCCACATCTAGTCCTATTCCCATGATATCACTCATCATGTCCTCCAACTCTCCCATATCCAGTCCTATTCCTATCCACTCTTCAAACTCTCCGATTCCCATCCACTGTAAGTCAAACTCTCCCATGGTATAAGTGATCATTTCACTATCAAGATCCTCCAAATCTCCCATTCCCATTCTCTTCCCCTTTAGAGGTGTAGAGTCCATAAGAACATATAGAAATATATTGGAAACCTACAATACTACCTTCATAACTCTCATCTCAAAGGCGGATAACCGAATGCATTTTGAAATCTTCTAATTCGTATCACTCTGCAATAGAATTTACAAAATTATTTCAAAAATTATATCTAGAAGGATGAAGGAAATTCTCTCAATAAATATCGCCCAAGATATTAGGAGTTTCACAAGAAGGTATTCACTACGTAAAAATAAATAATACCAAGTTCAATGTAGTTGAAGTAGATCTCTACAAAGCCTTGGATAGAGTAACTTGATTATTTCTTTCATCTCACTCTCATACACTTGGGATTCAACATATGGGTTGCATAATCTCGGTCTCTGCACTATTAATCGATGGCACAATATTTCTCTTTTTCAATCCTGAAATATAAATTTGGCAAGGGTGTTCACTTTCAACATTGCTCTTTCTCCTTGTTGTTGAAGGTCTCAACAGGGCATTTAAGGAAGCCTCAAAAAATGGTTCATTTAAAGGTTTTCGTGTTTCTAATTCCTCTCATGTTTCTCATTTATTGTTTATAGACAACATATTTATTTTCCATGAAAGATAAAAAATAATGGTGGATGAACTCATAGAGATTCTAGATCTGTTGTGTGATTCCACAAGAATGATAATAAACTCATCGAAATCAATGCTAACTTGTTTAGGCCTTTCATTCACACTTTCACATTTCATGTATTAGCTTTTGACACTAGTTTTAAATATTTAGGCTTCCACTTAAAGGCTCTTGGGTATTGAAATGGCATATGAGTGAAGCCTTTCATTCATCATTATGTCATGGAGCCTCACAACGAAATTCATCTAAGGAAGGGGATGGATGGACAAGGTATGTTCCTCTCCCCAACTCAAACACTTTCTTTTAGAGATGAAATTTTAGTGAAATTATAACAGTCAAGTTGGTTTTCACTTTAGCTATTGACAAGGAGGTTACACTTCTACAAATTTTGGGCAACTTTCTCTTATTTATCAAATGGAAAAAAATATTATATACCTTGAAGAATTAATTTCTTCATCTTTTATTTTGGGACATCAAGAATTTACAATATTCTGTCTCTCATATTTTGTTTGCATTATCTACGAGGAAAAAACTATCAAGCTGACAGGTTGTCCAAATAAAGTTTGGATCTACAATAAGGAACTTGGGAGATCTTTGAGTACCATCAAGAACACTGTATTTCTGATTTTCATGAATCTTGGATTTAATTTCTTCTTTGTTTTAGAGATGATGGAATAATGAATTAGGAAGAAAATAATTTGAATACTTGTATATTTTGTTCTATTTAAGAATTTCTACTCATTTTGTATTTTTATATAGAGCTCACATATGTATATTTGGGGGGCACGACTATCCACAAACATGTTTATAATAAATTCTAGGGTAAACATACTCATTGAAAAAATTGAGTATTTTTGGATGAAGGTGGTATCGTCAATTTTTATAATGCTTTGAGGCAGCATGAAATACCTCTTTGGTGAGAACATATTAACTGGTTGTCTCATCTTTGTCCATATTTTATCCCTCAAAACAGTGAAAAACCAATAGCTTCTTTCATTTTACTTTAATTTTGATACTTTATTTTCATTTTATAGTGTTTATTTATTTATTGGTTTAATCTCTCCTTTTATTTTTCTCATTTAACTTAACTGAAATGTTTGTTTTACAATGTTTACAAAATTTTGTATATTAAATATTGAATTTAACTCACACTTTTCAAACATTCAATATACACAAATTTATGTAAATTCTAACATAAATAAATTAAATATATACATATATTACATACATTATGTATTTACATTTCATATAGTAAACAATCCACAATCCAAAAATTAACAATACTTGAAAAATTAACAATACATTTAATAAAACTGTTACCTCACATTTAATAAAACCGTCACAGGAAAACAAAGCCTCTTATTATAATAAGTGGAAGTGTCATATGTTAACATTTCTCTCAATCATTTTTATAAAAAGGAAATACAATAAATCTTAAAATCTTGAATTAAAATATTGGAAGGTGATCGGTCATTTGAATTTTATTACCATTTGATTAAAAATAGAAACTCAAAAGATTCAATTCCATTATAACACATAGTCTAATCATATGAAAGCCTAGTCACAATAACATAGTCTAATCATATGAAAGCTTTATTTAGGAATTGGAAAAATATTGGAGAGTCAAAACTTATTGTTAAAATTAATTATCATTTGAGAAACAATTATTATCATTTGAGAAATAAATGAATTGAAGGAAAAGTAAAGAAATTTAATAGCATAATTCCAAAGTGGAAGTCTCTTGAAGTTGCGAATGTTGTAGCCTCATAGTGGGAGTTTTCCTTTCTTCCCTAACTGTCTAGTTAGAGTTTCTCTCCTACACTATAGTTATAGCTGGATTCAATAATGTTCTCATAAAGATATAGGGTTTCAATAGATAAAGGGGAAAAACTAGGGTAGAAGAAACAATGAGGGAAATAAGAACAAAAGAGGTTTAGAGACTGAAAAATAAACGGACAATTAAAATGAAGTGAGACCACTCCTTGTTATATAGGAAAACTATGGGATTTTTATCATATCTTTTCTTATTTGAATAAACAATAGGAGGGAAAGTCATAAAATGAGTTTATGACTTAATTAATTGAAATTTACTTTAGAAAAGCGATTTCTAAAGTCAATTAAGGGAATTGTTATGTGAAAGTGGGTTTTTATGTTTTTTTCCTAAAGTTAATTGAAGGGGATAAGGTGTAGAATATGTGAAATTGATACTATAGTTGGAATATTTTAGTACACATAGAATTTTGTTCTAGGTGGGTCGTTTTATGCGATGATAGATGTCCCCTCATGTGTGAGGTTAGGAGCACATTGTATGACTGAAATCCATTATATTGATTTCTTTGACCTGTAGGGGAGGTCAAAGAAGACCATCTATCAACAAGAGGGTCACAAGATATTAAGTTACATGATATCAATAGGGATGAGGTAGGCATACCCATATTCATTTAGATAACTTATGATTGTGGTTAGAATGGTGTCCCTGTCATGAATGGGTTGAACTAGTTAGATAACATGAGGTCTCCAGTAAAATATGAGGCTAGCAAAAGAGGGACAGAGTTCCATACAATTACATAAGAATTTTCATACACATACTATTGGATGAAATAACCAAGTTTACATCACAAATATGGTTGTTCCAAGTACTTAAGAACTGACACCCCCACCATGAGGGGAGGGGCATGAAAAAAATGAGAATCCCTAATGAATAGGAATGGTGCTCTAAAGATATGACATGATATGACTAAAGGGAAGATTTTGAGGATGGAGGAACCAAGCCAATAAAATATGAGTAACTACATCTAAGTATGGATCATGGATGTATGCATGAATCTTAATGATGTGATGATGAGATGGAGAAAAGCACATGAGAGCCCACCAAGTCTAAGATAAAATATATATCTCTCATCATCTTCCATGGTAACCCATTGAGGAGGTGGATAGGTACGAGAGTGCATAGGACTAATGCCTATAAAGAAAGTTCTAATGTCCATAGGGAGAAGCCACTTGAAATTTAAGAACAAAAAGATGTCCTTAGGATCAATATCCAAAGTACAATAGGTGGATTCATATATCTGGAAGAAAATACCAATGATAAAACATGAGGGGGACTACCTAAGGGAAAATCACCACTCCTAAGGTCTTATGCATCTCACACATGTTCAAGGAATTTGTACAATCAATTTCATCATTGAACTATCAAGTGTATGATTGTATGATATGAAGAAATAAAGTAAAAAACATGAGAAACAAACAAATCATAGGGAACTAATGACTCTCTGGTCTGAGGTACTCTCCAATGGTGAACATGAGTCCAAGGTTTCCCATCCTCTAAGACAAAACCCTATATTACATGTGTTTAAGCTGATAGGGGAGGGATGTCTTGAACCAAGGCAATGATGAATCCTCATGATCAACATGAGGTGGAAAGTATGATGTGACTGATAGATACTAAAACCAACGATGGATGGGAAGGAAATGAGAAGAGGACATAAGGATTCCCTTGTTCAGAGCATAAATGTAGGTCTGACCTGGCACCGATTGAAAACATTCCATGGGGAACCTTCATTTACCACGTAGAAGGTTTTTCAAGGACATATTAGTGGGACCATAAAGAAAATAGGAGGTCAAGGCTCGGAAAGATGTGATCCATACAACACATGGATGTGATAAAAACCTATAATAAGATAATTTGGAACTGAATAGACTCCATGATACACAAAGGTGACTCATTTCGTATGTTCTAAACAAGGGTAATAGAGTGATTCTACTAAAATATTCAACACAGTACCTTGAAATTACAAGGCCATCCTAGTTTTGCAAAAGGGGATGTCAGGGGAAAAGGTAAGATATATAGTACTTAAGGGAAATATACAATAAATTAGACCAATGTGTCAAGAGACACAATATCTTATTAGAATCCCATGGGGGTATCCAAATGGGAATATGTATGGTTAATAATGAGATAAATTTCCTAGGGAAAAACCAAATAATATTAATGCAACCATGAAAGGAGAAAATGGACATAATCAATAATAGGGAGATTAATGTAAATCTCGACAAGGATGGGTGAATGGAGGCATAGTAATGAATGTTTGTAATTGTATGGATGAAGTGGAGCGATTGTGATAGGTGAAAATCGAACAAATACCAACCATAAATGGTGGAGTCCATAGAGTATGGCTACAAACATGATCATAATAACTACATGTGGCTTAACTATATAAACCCTACTCCCATAAATTGGATTATTAGGAATACTATTTTAACATCCCATGGCTCCAAGGAGGAATGGTGGTTCTTGGAGGAGATTTAAATTTCACCCTTGGTGCTTCAAAGATATGGGGGTCAATTTTCCAAGTGGATTGCCTCTTGTATTTTTTCATAATAAATTTTGAAAAAGTATGGATTTTGAATATAGAACCATCAAATCTCAATCCAACTTGGGAAAATTGAAAAATGAGAGGGGAAATAATTTCAAAATGTATAGATCATTTTCTAGTTTCGAAGAATTTATTTAAGGAGGCTTTCATAATTAGACAATGGACCTTAGTTGGTGTGCACATACACAACAATACATTAATTTTATAAGTATCCTTAGAGATATCCAACAAGCCCCTTAAATTCGAACCCTCATTTACTCAAAGATGAGGATTTTATTAAGAAAATCAAGGATTTTGGATCCATTTTGATCACACTGTGAACGAAATTTCAGTTGATAACCAATTTCTAATGGTCAAAAGAAAAATTAGATAAGGATGGCATGATCCTTCATGAAGTGGAAGGGGCTCTAGCCTCCATACTATCAAAGGAAGGATTTGAATTATTGGCATAAGAGCTAAATGAACTAGAAAATGAGAGAAGGAAGATGCTCTTGGAAATGGAAAGAGAGGGGTGTCTAAAGATAAGGGTGATTTGGCTTCAAGCAAGGGACGCCAATACCAAATTATTTCATCAATTTTCAGATTGCATAAAATATATCAACTTCATGTAGAAAATTGTTAAAGTGGATGAAACGTGACCTAAGAAATTCCTAACTCTGGGATCATATAATTCAAATCTTTGTTTAAAAATGAAAATTGAACTGCCATAGATTTCATTCTTCACATGTGTTGCTTCTTTCCTAGATTCCTCAAACTTAAAGATAATAAATGACTCATGACAATGTACATTTTAAAGCTTTACAATGTAGCAATGCAAACACATTTTATTTATAAAATAGAAAGGAAACAATAGCATTCACACATACTACTCATAAATTTACCCTAGAAACCCTTAACCAGGAAAAGAAACAAATGTTTATTGACACACCTCTAACTGTCAATCTATTAACTTCACCATTTATCATACAATATATATGATTATATGGAATAAAAAACCAAAATTTATAAACCCATATTAGATTTCTTAACTAAAATTATAATACAATGGGCCAAAAAAGTATTGGCTAAAAAGTGCCCAAAAATAGATTAAAAAAAAACCGAAACCCCTAGACAGTGATGCACTTTGAACCCCTAGTGCACTCTAGACAACATAAAGCATGTGAGACCCACCATGAAATTACTATAACACATAATCAATAGGTACATGTGGGGAAAAAATATCTCCTAAAAAATATTCAAAGATTTTAGAAGGATAAGGATTCTAGTATTGAAAAATACCACCCTCATAACACTCATCCCAAAGATGGATAACCCAATGCATTTTGAAATATTCCAACTCATATCATTATGCAATAGAATTTACAAAATCATTTCAATAATTATATCTACAAGGATGAAGGAAATTGTCTCTCAACAAATATCTTCCAAGCAATTTGGCCATAGGAGTTTCACAAGAAGGCCTTCACTCAGTAAAAATAAAGAATATGAAGTCCAATGTAGTTGAAGTGGATCTCTACAAAGCCTTTGATACACTCTCATACACTTGGGATTCAACATCCATTTCATGGCATGGGTTATGGGTTTCATAATATCGAACCTAGCACTGTCACTTCCACATCAACCTATCACTACCAATATCTCCGTCACTGATATACAATCATCAACCAACTAGAACCAGATCCACTCACATGGATAGAAAAACCATCACCATAAAATGTACATCAATCATGTATTAGAACCTGTACCATACCATGTACATCAACCATGTACATTAACCTACACCATACCATGTACCTAAACCTATACTATATTATGTATCAACCCTCTACCAAAACCTATACCATAACAAGTACCTCAACCATATTACATATCACTCACTATATGTCTCAATCATATCATACACCATGTACCACATGATATGCCAAAGAAAATACATCAATGTTATACCAACATCAATGATATGTAGCCAAGAATATAATCCAATCACATACCAAAACCATGTGCCATGTATCCAAGATGTTCCAATGTATCAATAGTATGGCTCAAGCATGCACCATAACAACCAAGATCATATACCAAGTATATGCCTCACACATGTGTAAATCATTTCAAAGATGTGCCTCTAACAATGAAGCATAAAAACCATACAAAATGTACCAAGAATATATCTAAAGCATGTATGTACCTCAATGATATGCATCCATGTACCCAAGAGACCTCCAAGGAATTCCTTAAGCATGTGCCATACCATCCATAAACCAAGCCTCAAACAAGTACACGAAAGAGATACCTTTTCATATGAAGAAAACTTGAAGCATACCATCTTAGACTATCAAACCAACCTAGTGCAAATCATTTCATAAAACAAAAGATAACTTCTTCTTCAGGAAATTTCATTAGATCCACGACTTGCACACTATCAACCCATGAATGTCCATGATTTTATCCACTGCGACTTGTGGATGTTTGCACCTTTCTCCACTGTGCCCCGCAAATGACCTCATAAAGCTAGTTTGCACATATGTACACTTCTCTCCTTCAAACTTTCCCTACCTCAAACTTCACTACCTTAGATATGCTATGAAAATAAAAATTGTATCACATATTCACTTAGAAGATAGATAATCATTGAACTTGTGTGTGGTTATGAGAGACTTCTTGTGGTGTATTTACACATTTACAAATTAGTTTCTTTCCTTACTTTAGGGATTTCTTGTTACACCCACTTTACCCTTTAATTAATGACTTGCAACCAATTAGGGGATTCTTGACCATTTTCTTAGGGGATTCCAACTTTATGAAGGCATATCTTCTCAACCGTGAGGAATCACATGGCATACCATTTACCATTGGAAATGAAATGAGTAGGACTATCCATCTATGAGTGTGTTACTTTAATTAACATTGTTATTCATGTCCTTATTCCTCAAACAAATTAGGGTCTCATGACCACACCTCTAGGTATTCTAAACCACTTAACCATGTAGCCATATTTCTATGGCTTCTTCTAGGGTTGACTAGGTTTGATATCAATGAATATAGAGCTCATCTAGAGTTGACATAAATGAAAACTAACTTTACAACAATAAGAGAGTGTCACATAGGATTTGAGCGTGTTAAATATTTTTAAGTAGAAAGGATAAGGACCATCATGAGTACCAATAGTTCACAAAAATTAACTTTAGCTTCATCAATCCTAGTTCTAAATAAAACTGACTGATTTTTGCAGAGAAATATGATACCTCTATCCCATCCCCTAGCTTCCTTGAGAGGATCCATAAAAAAATCCCATTGGAAGGCTTCGTTTGTGTGGCCAAGTGGATTTTCCATGAAAAATATTTTCATTTCTATCTAGTGATCTTCCCCAAGCCAGAGCGACAGAAAGATCTTTAAAAATTTATTTAAAATGGTTGTTCCTTAACACCCAGGGAAACCCTGGTCCAAAACTCTTGGGCAATGTGGATCCACTCCGATTATAATATCTTCTCAACCAATCACTATGAGGGACACAATTAGTTCTTGGGAGAGAATAACTTTCAATCAAGTTGTGATTCGATCGACATATAGCATAATCATAGGGAGGAATCTAAGGTTTCAGTTTTCTCTGTTTTGTACTCGGGTGTAGAAATAAACAAGTTGACAGGGTGGAGATCAATGGTTGACAAGCACAAGTTTTACAGGTTGATTTAACCATAGCTAAATTTGGATCAACATACCATAAGAAATTAGCTTTGCATAGTATTTTTATCTAACCCAATATGATACATTCTATATTAATAAAGTTTTAATAAATAAAAGATAGTCCCAAAACTGGTAGATTTATGCATTTTGCATCCGCCAATGGATGTACTAATAAGTAATGTAGAAATCTAAGATTGACTTAGTAATAAACAAATACTACAATCAACTAGTAACTAACAATTGATGTTAATTCTTTCTTCCACACTATAGATTGATTAATTCTAAAACTTCCCATCTTTTAAAAAGAGTTATGAAATGTTCCAGTCGTTATATACACACGTAATTTAAATACTACACAACGCATGAATAATCCATTATAAATTTTGTGCAACCAGTTACATATTCAATCAATGCAATAACAACTATTTTATACAATAGAGGCAAAAATTTATTTATTCCTTTAACTTAAGGTTGTACAGTTAACCATAACATACAACAATCCATTGTATACACAAAATCAAATATTAAAAAAAATATTGTGATGCAAGTAGATGGTGTATGAAGATGATCTTCGATTCGAAGTCTTGCACAATCCTTTTTCCACTTTCCAATCCAGAGACTTCACCAATACCTCCTATCCAATTCTAGGGGTACTCTTCTTCCCCCTTAGCCCCCCGAGCCGTAAAGGGGCCACACACACAAAAAAGAAATCAATAGCACCGAGACTTTCCTCTCAAGGAGGAGTTTCCACTCTTTATAGGTCTTGGAATATCATCTCTTACAAGTAAAACTTAGTTAACAAAATCTTGGTAGTATAACCTTACTAACAAAAGTGAGATCCATTTCCCTTCTTCTCCATTTATTTAATAGAAAAATTCTTAATGATACTTGTCCTCATGTAGAATTAATTAATTTTTAATAACTTAATTAGAGGATTATTCACCCACTACATGTGTCACATTCTCCCTAAGTTGCACAAGTAATTTCTCTTTTATTTTATTTTAAAAGCCATTTTCCCTCATATTCCCCAATGTGTTCCTATTTTTTTTCTTAGTTGTCCCTTAGTTCCTCAATTTCTCATTTATTGAGTGTCCCCTAACAGGGTGTCTCTCAAGGATAACTACGCACTCCCTAAGATGGATCACATTCTACAGAAAGTGGTAGGATTTCAGAAAATGTCAATGTTGGATGGTTTCTCTGGGTACAATCAAATCATGGTTGACCCTAATGATCAGTAAAATATAGAATTTACAACACCATGTGGTACCTTCATGTATTCCAAGATGCCTTTTGGGCTCATAAATGCAGGGAAAACATTCCAAAGAGATACAAACATAGATTTTGTGGATGAAAATGACAAATTCATTGTTATTTACTTATATGATATCACTGTG
Organism: Picea mariana; assembly: GCA_032191745.1. NCBI lineage: Eukaryota > Viridiplantae > Streptophyta > Pinopsida > Pinales > Pinaceae > Picea > Picea mariana. The sequence continues at coordinate 88,295 of JASDQU010507434.1, forward strand.
TATTAAGTTTCTGAGGAAGAACATCTCAAGCATTTAAGAAGGGATTTTCAGAAGTGTAGGATGTTTGGAATTTCATTGAACCCCAAGAAGTCGAATTTTGGCATGGAAGAAGGGAAGCTACTGGGTCACATTATTCTAAAAGAATGGATAAAGATAGATCCCAGTAGAGTTGAGGGGATCTTAAAAATTGGCACACCAAGAAGAAAAAACAAAGTGCAATCCTTCATGGGGAAAGTGAATTTTTGAGAAGATTCATCCCTAACCTGGT
>JASDQU010507434.1:116729-137924 GCA_032191745.1 Picea mariana
TATATATATATATATATAACTTAAAAAATAAAATTTCTAATTGTTTTAATTTTTTAGTTTTTTTTAGTTTTTAACTTTTCTTTAAAAAAAAAAAATTAAATTCAGTTACAATTTTTCTTTAAAAAATGGTTGTTTTTCATTTTACTTTCTTAAAAACCATCTCTTGGATTTTTTTTCTTATAATTTATTTATTCTTTTAATGTAAATTTTAAAAAATTATAAAAATAAAATTTAAGTAATAATTTAGGAGTAGATTTTGAGTTGTTTATCGATGATGGTAGTCGTTGTCGAGGCCACACTTTCAATTAGTTATAATCTTAACTCTAAAAAAAAATGGTGCTAGTGATAGCATCACTTTTCGATTCAAGAGTGATATTTAAAGACTTTGTCCAGAATGACATCAGTTGTCAACGCAATGAGTCTGAGTGGGTTTGAATTTTAACCACTGCAAAAAAAAGGATGCTACCGATAACACCACTTATAGCACCACTTTTGATTTAGGGGTAAAAATAGTCACTCTAAAAAAACGAGAAATCTAGAGAGTTCTTATTAAATTGGTAACTTGGCTTTTGTATTTAGTTTGTCCAAGTAGTTTTGGTCCAATAGGAATTTAAAGCATAGTAAAAGGACTTGCTAAAACTCATAATTTTTTGGCATGTCCAACTTAGGTCATTGGTTTGGTGAGCAGAGTGAAAATTTTTGGTGAAACTTTTTAATTTTGATCAAAACTTCATGGGTTTGAATAGATTCGATGAGTTTAACTAGAGAGTGAACAATGTTGACTAAAATTCCTAAGTTTGGGAAAACTTCATGAGTTTGATTTATAAGCTCCTCCTGTAGGTTTATTTTTTCCTCCTTATAACCAAGCACAAGAAAGCCTCAGAGGCTTCAACACCATTGATGGGTGGTAACCAAAATAAGTCGCTAGTGCCTATTCCAAGCACCTCACCCAGAGGGGATCAACATAATCAAACCCATGACCTCTCAAACTTGGGGGAAAAATCTTATGGCTAGCTCATGACTACTTAAACTAACTCTAAGGACTTCCTCCCAAATGTTTATCAATGAATATTAGATTTTTTTGTAAATTGAATTTCTTTTGTTTTCCTTTTTGCATTGCGAGAGAGTGTATTTAACTAAGAAGCAATTTGGAAACTGTAGTGCTCTTCAGAGTCTTTTGTTTATTTTTTTTCATTTTCCTACAATTGTTTGGAGAGTAAAATTCATTGAGGTATAGTACATATTCTACATTCTAGACTTGAACTTCACTTGGGAAACATTTTTTTTCAAAGGAAGAATACGAGAAATTAGAGTTAGCATCGAAGAAGATAGGGGACATAATCCTTAAGGTATTTTGAGGGATCTTCACCTATGTTTTGGCGATTTTTAGGGTATGGTATAGGGTAGGAATTTTCATAGAATTTTAGTGGGCAGAGACACTCACCATTCTTAGTCCCTTGAAATTCCCATAACAATTTATGGTACTATCCATAAAAATGGGACTATCCAAAAAATACTCCCCCATATTGAGCTTAATACTATGACACTTCCCATAACAATTTATGGTACATCCATCTATAATCATTTCTTGAAACATTGGTATTGGAAATACAAAGCAATTGAGATCTTTTGTTAATTTCTAATTGATGAAGTTATGGGTACTACTAGAATCCATCAACATTGTTACCTTTTTCTTTTTGATGTATCCTTCTATCTTGAGGGTTTGTGGAGTATTGATGCTAACCAATGCAAGACAAGATAACGTTGAAGTAGTCTCCTCTAGATCTAGATCTTGTGATGGCTCTGGTTATTTATCTTCTTCCTCTTCATAGTCTATATAGAATAATTTATTTTCACCACATTTATGCCTCTTATTGTACTTGATTTCATAATTGAATCATAGTCCATTTTCTCTTCTTTTATCCATTTTTTGAGGTGTCAACATTGTCGGTTGAGGTACAATTGTCTTATGAACCCCAAAACGATATCTTCTTCATGCATATCATCCAAAGGTAGACTTGTTTGTATCCTTATTCTTGGCTTGAATATGACAAGAAAATTGCATAGCTTCCATAATATCTACATGATGTTTTAGGAAAATCTCATGTTTAATGTCTTCTTTTAATCCACCCATGTAAGCTTCCAACAAATGTTCATCACTTATTTCATCCACCCTTGTGGCCAACACCTGAAATTCTGAATTATAATATTCAACATCACCTAAGTAATTGATTCTTGTGAATTAGATGAAGTAGTGGTGTTCCCAAACTTTCCCATATTGTGCTTCTCAGTCTCTTTTAAATAAACCCCAAGTATAATGATAAAATGGGAGCTTCCTTTTAACTACACATTGATACCATTGATATGGTTTTATCTCAAAGTTCAAAATTGTTATGTGAATAATTTTCTCATCATCCATAATATTATGCAATTCAAAACATTTCTCTATTTGGTTCACCCAGTTAAATACCTATGTTCCATAAAACTTCCTTAATTCAACCTTGGGAAGGTTTACTCCTTTTGGAGACAATCCATAAGTAACTGCATTATTGGAGTTAAATCCCCCTGGAAAATTATTATTATTGGAAAGTTGTTCAACCTAAACACTGCCCTTATTTTCGTGAGTCCCTTCAGACACCTTATCAATTTTAGGGAACCTTCCATTTAAGTCTTCTAAAATATTATTTTCCATTTATTCCATCTTTCCATCCATTTTTTATTCCAACTGTTTCATCATTATTATTTTTTGTTCTTTATTTTCATCCATCTTCCTTTCTGTTTTTGTTTTAGTATTCATCAAATAAAACTTTTTCATTGACCTATCATTCAATTCGTTGATTTGACTATTCAATTTATATAGCTGGTTTTGTATCTCCTCATATTCTTCATGAGTCATGGAGGACATTTTTGGAGGTTTAATTGGTGAATTAATTTTTGGATATTTCTTTGGAGCCATGGAAAAGAGTTACAAGGACCTAAGGAAAAGGGAGTAACAGGTGCTATATCTCTCTGATATATGTTTGGGGTCAAAAAATAGTAATTGACCCAATATCTCAGGGAACCGGCGAAGGAGCATCAATCATGCCCTTATCCAAACTATTTGACTACCCAGGTACTAGAGAGTGTGTTGTGAGAAATCTTACCCTTCGAACATGCTAAGCTCCCCTTTGAACCAATAACCCTTCTTTGGTCCAAAGATAGAAGTAAACAAATAGTTGCTACATTCCCTTTAAATCTAACTCAACCAATCAAGCAAGAGGGAAGAAGAATGTGGTGTCCTTATTGCAATGTTCATCCTCGCTGCTCCAATCCTTGGGCTTGATCCCCAAGCTCCTTAATGCAAATGAATTCCTACATAGACCAACAAATGAATTCTTTCTCCTACTCTATATGATTAGGAAAATCATATCTATCTACGAAGATTGAAGCAATAATACACAAGAAAATGTAGATGTAGAACACATGAACTTGAAGGGAATAGGCCAAGTTAATATTAATTGGAAATCCAAAAGAAGGAATGTACAAAGCATTCTTGATGATGTAGTAACTTCTCCAAAATCCCCTTATCCAACCCCTTGCACGAATCTCTTAAGATCAAAATGATGATACTACAACAATTTCCTTCCCCCCTTCACCATGAAAATACCTTCAATATATAGGCTTGAGAGGCTCAACCACCCTGAGAAAATCAGGGAAATGGTTGAGGATATGGCTCCTTAAGTTGGTATTTTGATCCTAAGATAGAGCCATAGTATAGGAGTCGACCAACCTTATCCCTTAAGAGCTGACCCTTAGAAAAAGGTGGAAGATCCCATATTTTCCTTTAAAAATATCAACACCCCCCTAAAGTGAGAGACAAAGTGCCACTAGCACTCCCCAAGTAAGGAAGGGAGAGCACTAGCGCCCCCTAAACATGAGTAGGGGAGCACCAACCTTATTAAATGCCAAAAAATTATCGAAATGTCCAAGAAAAAGGTGTGTTTTGACTATCAGATGATAGGGTTTCTTCTTCCAACATGACTTAGGGATTGTGACAAATGTTTATATGGTGTTAACGAGTTCTGACACTTAGAAAAGTAAATTTGACACTTGGTAAGGTGCATACGACACTTGAGACAGTGCATGCGACACTTAACAAGTTGCATACATCACTTTGCAACACTTGCGACACTTAGGGTGTGACACTCAAGTGTGACATTTTGATGTGTAACAAAGTGGTCTCCCCGAGCATTGTTCTCGATGAACTATGGCAACATGACCACTGAATATCTTAGCTAAGGTTAGTTCCAGGTATACCCATGGGACTTCCTATATACCCAAAGGTACACATCAAAGTGACATTCCTTCTACAGGTACTTTCTAATGTGGTACTACATGAAGGGGTAACAACAGGGGTTACATGAGTTACCAACCAAGGGAAACAATATATTTCCAATCACATGAAACTATGTGTATTTTCTGTGTATATTCTTCCCCAATCATAGTTTTACCCACTGAATGATAAATCCTATGTTATTTAAAGATGTTGGAACATGTATCTATTTTTTTTTTTAAATGTGCTTGCTAACCATGTAAAAAAGATCATAAAATCACTAGAAAATAACTTGTGCAAAAACCCTAACTTCAACAAGAAATATATCATAAAATATAATGATTCAAAATATAAAAAAATTTCCACTTGTAATTCAGTATGTCAACTCATGATTCTGAAAATTTCAAAGTCTGAGGCTTCATTGAAAAAAATTACAGCGAAAATGCCACGATAATTGATTTCAAGATTAGTCACAAACCATGTCTTCCATGGAATATATCTCTTAAGGTATAGCTAACTAGAACCTAAAATTTTGACCACCTATACTATGACATGGCTCCTTAGTCTCCACAAAATTTTGATCTCTAAAACTTCCTAGTAACAATTTATAGTGAAAATCCCAAGATGACATGTTTAAAACTGAATTCATGATGAGTAAAAAACCCTATCTTCCATAGGATATATCTTTGAAATTATAATGACCCAAAAGATAAAAATTTTACCACAGATACTGTGATATGTCTCCTAAGTAACCACTGAATTTCTCTATCTAAAGTATCACATAAAAAATGTTATAGTGAAATTCCAGGATGATTTGCTTGAAACAACATAACTCTAGTATCGATACTCTTAATATCAAATGTTATGATCAAATGCCTTAAAAATGATAAAATGTCAAATGAATACAATCAACTTCGAGGGGGAAACCTCATTTTACAATATATCCAATTCAGAAGATAAGATGAGATGAGATAGCATCCCCTAGGACTAGGTCTCTTTGGTATATATATACCAGACAAAGGGTACAATTATAATGAAAGGGTATAATGAAGAGTTCTACCCTACATACAAACATAACACTAGAAATGTAATAATTCAATATATATATAGGGCTTAATAAGTGGTTTAATACTTAACATGGAGCTTTGGCTATGGCTTAACAATAGTTTTGGGAATGAAAAGGGGAGTTCACATTCATTCTTCCTTGGGATCTTTGTCTGTGATCCTAAGCTATTACATGAATGTTGTAATATAATTATAAGAATGGTTGTGATGAAAAATATGTTGAAATTATGCCCATGTGTAAGGGAAATTACTATCACTATGAAAAATTAGTGATCACTGGGAATCCCTTGAATCCTCAACAGTGAGATTTCCTAGCTAGGTTATCCTAGAGCTCGGGAAGGAAGTGGGATAGCCTAAGGGCCTATGTGGTAGAGAAGAAGATCTCATTCCTTGGGTTGTGTAGGATGAAGGATAAAGAGCATTGGTGGATTAGGGTTGTTGCAAAAGGTTACAAACTATGATAACTATGAATTGGGCTATATGAGGAGAGTTAGAGCCAAGCATAGGTGATTTTTCCTTTGTGGGTTCCTATCATTAGCTTTGGGGTGGCCTCATTGTAGAGAGATTAAGTGCAATGGAGAGCTTATGGTTGGGTGGAACATCCTTCATCTATAAACAGTTGGTGATTATTTCCTAGAAAGATAAGTGTTATGAATTATTTATGATTATGTCGATTTAATGTTGAAAATGTTATATATTGAATTGGTGTCGAGTTTGTATGATTATGTTTACATGTTTAAGCTTATAGTTGTAACTATTATATCATTGTACATTGATAAATTGATTGTGTTTGCATGAGCCTGCATTACCATATCTCCATATGCATTAATTATTTAATAGCATGATAGTGAAGAAATTGGTACAAGAGCTATAGACTGTTGAATTTAGACAAACTTGATGGATGGAGTACGTGGCTAATTGATATCATAGTAAGAAGTCTATGAAATTTTTTGGTTTCAACAAGTACACCATATCCACGGTATTGAGTATTTCACATTTAACAATGAGACTCTATCACACATTCTCGCTACTCCATTAAACAAACAATTGACATAAATTGTTCACACATTCTCGCTACTCCATTAAACCAACAATTGACATACATTATTCATACATTCTCACTACTCCATTAAACCAACAATTGGCATACATTGTTCTTAGCATGTCTAATAGATGTTTGCGAACCTCCAGACTTAATTTACACATATTTCTTATATCACTACCTATACTTAAATTAATATAATTTTATATGTTATTAATTTCCTTGATAATGATCATCAGACCCTCTTTGTCATAATTCCACATCATTCATTATAGTTGGCGTTGATAGATCTCTATAATAATAATAATAATAATAATAATAATAATCTATTTTTAAAGTCATGGCCAAGCCACACCAAATTGATGTATAAGACCCCCTTGTTTGTGGGACAAAGAACCCATCTATAAAAATTCTTCTCATATGTGAGATCTCTGCTTTATCCCTTTTCAAAAAGCCTATAATGCATTTTGTAGTTTACATAAAATATTTAGTCACGTACCAAAAAAAACCCAAATGGCAGGGACATGCCACACATAAAACATATGTTGTGTATTTATATTATTAGTATACATTTATTTTGATGGAAGTTTATTACATATTAACAAAATCTAAAAAAATAGTGTGTTTGAATATAGTTCATTATTTTTTTTTACAAAGAAGCACAATAATCGATACTTAAATATTAGTATTCTAAATATTTCATAATTAAAAATATCTTCACACTTTGTATTATTATATTTTTCAATAATCGAATAAAAATATTTAAAAGAATATTTTTTATAAAAATTTAAAAAATAAAAACATATATATTAAAGACACTTAAAAGCTATCATTTAACTCTCATCACTTTGTTATACTTAACCATTATTTCGAGGAGTGTTGTAATAATAAAATCTTTTTTTGTTGACTTTAATAGAGTCTTTGAGACAGTGCTCAAAACTAATATTTGGATTTCATTAGAAAAGGTCAAAGTCCTTTTCTAATTGAGAGATACTATAATAAGGTTTTATGACAAAGTTGCTGCTACGTTTAAGAATATTGAGGATAAGTTGAAATAAATTAATTGTAATATAGAAGTTGAGTAAATATTTCTTTGTCCCTTACCCTTTTTTCATAAGTTAGAGGGTTGGTTGGGAGAAGCATGATGTGTCAGCATGTCTCCAACTCAATAGTCATCATCCTTCTTCTTTATGTTAATGATATTGTTTTTATGGTGAAGAGTCCCTAGTCCCTATGATCTTGACAATAAACTAAATATTCTCAGGAATTTTTTCTCTACTATGAGTATGACTATTAACATTGACAAAATAAAAGTTATGGAAATTATATCCAAAAAGATAACTTATGCAAACTTCATGTATAATAATAACAACTTAAAGGATGTGACTTCATACAAATATCTTCCAATCGATCTTCATCACAAGCTTAAATGGAACTATAGCATTGAAAAAAGGATAAATGGAGGTGAAAATCTTATTATGGTCTTGAAAGTAGTTGTAAATCAATGCACCCTTGACTTTAGGATAAGAAGAAACTTCTCTTTGAGACTTTCATATCCTTTGTTATCTTATATGGTTGTGAAGTTTGGGGTTGTAGCATTTCTATAGAATTGTAGAGAAAGATGGAGAAAATCCAAACTTGTTTTACAACTTGTAATCTTAAAATTAAAGGCAATGCACCCTATCTTATCTTCTTCATAGAAGCTAGTGTTTTCCTCATTGAGATCGTGGCTATGACTAGATACTCATCTTAAAATTAAAGGCAATGTACCCTATCTTATTTTCTTCATAGAAGCTAGTGTTTTCCTCATTGAGATCATGGTTATGACTAGATACTCAACTTTAAGGAGAAATTGTGATGCGATAAAAAATTATAAGATAAGAGAAAATTAAAATTCTACAAGAAAGTGATCAAATCCATTTAATATATTTTGACACAATAAAATAAAGCTATCACTATAATACAAGATAACGTGTTATCCACAGGTCGCTAAATTTTCGTATTGCTGGCTATGCTGCCTCGTGAGTCGTGAATCACAGTTTGTCGACGTTGTGTTCTCAGTCGCCACGTCATTTGAGAAAAATCATCCGGTTTCCGATTTGCTTGAGCCGGAGAAGCATCACTTGGCAAGTTGGAAGTGAACACTGCAGGGATGGAATTTGACGGTCAAATTGCCCGTCAAATACGGTTCAAAATTCTATATAACCGTCAACCATCTTCGTTAAAACGGGTAGAACGTGGGTTACAGTGTTCGAAACCGTCAAATTTGACGGACTTGATGATTTGGAAATTCCAACCCTGGAGAACAGTATGTGGTCGGAACTAGGTGGTGGGAAGAGAGACACGTGTGGAAAGATCTACGGCCATATTCGCTTTCTGTAATCATTACTACATTTTTGGAAATCGAGATGGCTCATAGGCAAACTGTATTGCACGGGAGCGAAAAAGGTGGAAAGAGGAAAGGTCGCTTTCTCTCGAGGCGGCACGTGTGAGAAATCATTTGGGGTGGCCGGAAAACGTGGCGATCATCATTTCTCAGTAGCCGGGTAAATTTCCAGGCGTGTAATCAACCTCGGTGTTTGGTATTAAGTGAAGGGAATCGTGCGGCAGCTAAAAGCAAACAGCTCATCACGATTCAGAAACGCTGTGATGTGTTAACGTGAAAAAGTGATGCATGCAGCATGCGTAGCGTATACTGTGCGGATAAAGGCAACGGTAAAGCTGCGGCGGGTCGAGGACATATGAAGAGGACATATGTAAGTACATTTACATATCAAAACTTCATATTTTGGTTCACCTATGCAAGTTAGGGTTTTTTAGTAGTTCTAAATCTAGGCTTGAGCAAGGTTCTTGGTTAAATGGTCATATCTGAAGATAGTGAGTTCTAAATCAAGTGCCCCTAATTTAACTAGAAATAGTATGGACCATAGTGTTTCAAGTTCAAAATTTAGAATCACATAAGCATCATTGAACTTATTGCATAGCATACAAGTTCACTCTCTTGAAAAGTATCAAAATCAACGACTTTGGGGAAAATTATAATGATTTTTTCTTGGCACATTAGATTTTAGTGGGATGTATGGCATTACAAAGAAGACATACTAGGATATTGCAAACTAAAATTTAAGGCTTTTAAGTGTAGAAAATTTAGAGTAAGATCAAGTGCAAGATCATCTCACGAAACGATCTCCAAATCAAGGTTTGAAAAGGTATGTGAACTTGAAAATTGCATAACTTTTAATTGGAAAATATATTTGAGGTGATTATAAAAGTGTGGTAAAGAGAAAATAAAGAATAAATCTAGGTAAATATTATGTGTGGCTCACATGGAAAGATGTAGTGGAAAAGTTTGTACACCCACTAAACCTCCAAAGAGATAATCCATAACTTTTGAAGAATGTGAAGACTTAGGGAACTAGGTATCTTAATTGAGAAACCAGTTTAATGACATGGATGATAATATGTTGAAAAATGTTGATTTGACTTGTTCACAAGAAACCCTTGAAAGAGAAATCGAAAATAAAATGGAAATTTTGATGGATTAGAAAATGGAACAATTACAAACTTCCATGGAAACTATGATATTACATACCCTAGATGAGAGGCTCTCTAAAAGTTATAACATAAGGAAATCAAAAAAATAAGCATAACAAAATTGTTGAATCACATTTTCACATATGGTGAAAATTTTAACGCATTTGGACAACATGAAGATTAAGTCCTAGAATCTTGATCATTCATCACTCCAAGATCCACATCATTGATGGTTCAACTTGGGACCAAGAAACTAATCCGTTCCCAAGATTGATATGAAAAGTTTGTTGGTAAATACTATAACATGGATATTCTAGATTTGACAATTCTTAGATCTACACCTAGTGCCACCTTTACATTATATTCTTGTATTTAGAATCTCATTAATTTGTGTGGTGTCGATGGATTTGTGAATGAAAAAAGGATTCTATAGTCTCTGTTGAAACAAGGTATTAATTTTTATCTCTAACCAAAGACTTCGTTTTTTCCTGGTATGGAGCTGCCCTAATTTTAAAAGAAAAAAAAGGGGGCAAAATGAAACCTTTTGCGATTCGGAGTTCGGCGTTTCATAAAGCAGTCAATAAAGTTCACAACTTCAAAATCCCGGTGCCAAATTTCCGAAAGGGTTTTAATTTAAAAAAAAAAATATATATATATATATATATAAGGGGAAACGAATGTTATAAATCCCAATGTGCTTATTCGCAAAGTACCTTTAAGTGTGATTAATTAAACCCTTAATCATGATTAGTGAATCTTAAATCTTTCGGAGTTTCGGGTTTCCCAGTAACAAAGCGCTCTTGAAATATAGGTCTATGAATTCCTGATTCTCGATTTCCGAAAGTCTTAATCATGGCTAATCTTGATTAATTAAGGTTTTAATACAGATGACTAACGTCTGATTTAAGCTATTTGTTTTTCGCATTCGAGGGTTGCATATGACATATCTCTTGGGTACGTGATCCCTGAAACTCTGAATTGCGAAATCATAAACTCTAAAACAAAGTCTTAAACTTGAATTAAGTCATTTTAAAACATGATTAGTAATCACTAAAATTCTTTCGGGCTTCGGGATTCGACGTTTTAAGAAATAGTCATTTCGAAACTCCAAGTTGAAATCGCCCATATATGATAATATCCGTAACAGGACGAATTAAGATTTTTAATTTTAAATGTGTATCTTTGAGCTCATCTTCTTCATTTAAAACATTAAAGTCTTACTGCCTATCTCAGTACGTCCATTAAAGGATGAGCTAAAAGAACTATAGATCTGCATTTCGAATTTTATTCTTATCTTTTACAATCACGAGTGAGTTGTATTCATCCAGGCTTATAGATTTTCTCGTCTGCAACATGTTTTCAATCTAGTGCGAATGCCGTGGAACCTAAGAGCGTACTTAAGAAGGTTGAGGGAACTCCCCACGCAATACCAAAATCCCTCCCTGATAGACTGGTATGCAGGGAGGTGGCTCATCAGATAGTAATAGGTGGCATCGAGAATGAATTAAAAATGGCCCAAAAGAGATTCTGACCTATTTTTCCTGTGCAGGTTGGGAAATATTCACTACTCAATCTAGGGCATTCCAAGGTTGAGGCAACTGCATTAGGAGAGATAAATTTGCCAAATCTCGATCACAGGAAATATGATCCCCATAAAATTGTGGGTAATCACCAAGTCAACTACAATCTGAAAGCATATGAACATAAACAGTCCCCTTGTGACGACATGTTCATATGTTGGCCATGTTTCAATCTTTGTCACCTGACTTGCAAAACAATTCCTTGAACTTCCAGAAACATCGGAGAAGTGGTTTACCCAGGGTATTACTAGGAGAAGCATCAACTCAACCTCCAGAACAAGGAAGCATACCCCCAGGTTTTGGATCAGGAGGGTAGGATAAAGAAAATACAAAGAGAATTCCAGAAGAGACCGAAGAGTCTCCACGGAAAACAAAAGGACAAAACGCAGAGAACTCAAGAATGGAAAAGGGGTCTCAGACACCCCCAGTGTCTGATAAACCATATTTCCCTTCATCATCTACAATTCATGGTAATACCCCCAAAACAACAGAGGAGGTAAGATCTACAGAACTAGGTGCTCCCATTGCCTCTTTGACTCCATTACAATCCACTTTCGGTTTCCCCCAGCTAGGAGTCCTATATGTTGGTGACCTTGAGCGCATCTCCAAAGAAGAGATTCCTCCATCTAATTATTTTTTTAGTAAGAAGAGAAAGGCAGCGTTGAAGCAGGAAATGCATCAAAGGGAAAATGCAATGGTAAAGAAGCACAAAATCATAATAGACGGGCAAAATTTAGAGGAAGAAGATTTTGCTACCGAAGTAGCCGGTTCTATGGGAGCGTTAGCCATAGCTAACCAGTTCACAGTTGAAAATATGAAAGAACGTCTGAGACAGAGAAACCTCATGATCGCTAAACTACAAGGCCAATTAAAGGAGAATGAAAAAAGGATTGAAGAAGGTATAAATCAAGGTCTGGACCAAGCTAGAGCTGGGGATAAGCAAGAGATTCAATCTCTGAAAACAAGCCTCAGCGAGATGGAAGAGAGAGTGTAGACAAGTCAAATGCAAGAAGAAACCATAAATCAATTACAAACAAAATTGAAGTCAATTGAAGATCTAGTCATAGATCTGAAAGTTTTCCAGGCCCAGTCATTGGAAGTGCATGCAGAGCTAGAATTTGAACAATAGAAGTTAATTTCCAAGATAGAGATCCTCTAGAATTACTTCCATGAAGCAAGCAATTCCTTTGATAACATCATCATGAAGGAAAAAGAAGCTAAAACAACAAGGGTCACTCTTCAAAGGGAAATCATATGTTCAACGAATGAAGAGACATCCAAAACTACAAAATTATCATCCACAGAGCAAATCAGAGGTGACATTATGCTCAAAGTATGGGAAGCCAACATAATGGAAAACAAAAGAATAGTTAAAGAAATCAAAGATGACTATGAAGAGGTTTACGATCTCTTAGACAAAGGATCATTAAACATTGGGAAGGAAAATTGCGTAGGGCTTCTAGGGTAGATAAATATTGCGAGACACCAATTAAAGTTTAGAGAAGATCTAAGTGAGATCCAGATGGAGATTTCAAAGCTAAAAGAAATGGATGTCACCTTAATCAATAGGCTGTTGATTCAACCCAACTTAAAATTGCAGTCAATAAAGTTTGCAGATAAAAGAGTTGAAGGCTATTTCCCAAAGATAGAGAGAAAGGTATATCTATTCGAAGCAAAGGAGTTTCCAGAGCCTCCCAAAATGTCTGCACCTTTCCTCAACAAATACACCGAATGTGTCAGAGTAAAAGAAGAAGAGTCTTCAACATAGCAATAAAGTACCAGTTTGAAAAGTGTAGCTATAAAAATAAAAGAAAGATAAAGAAAATCTTGTAAGACAGTTTTCAGCTTATTTACGATAAATAGCTAGTTCCTAGAAATTAGAGATTCCCCAACCGCCAAGGATTGGAAATTTTGTATAAATGTAAATTTTTAGGACTAAGAAAGGGGTTTTTTGGTGGCCATTGTATGGGAGAAACTTTTTGCAGTGATTAATAAGAATGCAAAGCGGAGATTCCAAATCTTGTCAATCCTGAGCTATGTGTTCCCTTTGTTTTTGCTCATTGAACATTTTTTCTTAGGTGTGTCTTTGATGAAATTTTAACAATAATTTAGCATAATATTTACTACTGTTTAAAGTCATTGGTTTCTCTAATTATTTACAGTTTTTCCTCTGTACCTGTTGTCAGCAGTTTCAAGACCTGTAGATTATTTAGAATGCAATGGTTTGTGTTTCATTAGAGTCCTCTTGTCTTTCATCTTTCCTCGTTGCAAAGTAAGATTCTTCCGTGATCGATGCCTCATTTTTGTTAAACGATTTTTTGTTTTTCATTCGTCAATATCATGTCTTTAAAATCTAACTCAGGAATAGGAAACGACCTCTGATCTGTTGAATATTAATCTGTGTTTGAAATTTATTCTCTTATAATCAAAATCAGAAAGAAACACACTTTTGAACAAAGTTTTAGACCTTCTTCCAACCATTGTCCCTCATTTATGTTCCCGCCTTAAGACAACCTAATGTAGAACCGGTCTTTCTGATCAAACTAGCATTGCCCTAAATTTATTTAACACTATCTTGCAAACAACTAACACCCAGGTCGAATTAGAACGTTCATGGGAAGCCATTGAACGGGACATAAGCATCCAAGAAAACTGGGAAGCTCAACGGAGATAGTTAAGGAACCAACCATAGTGGTTATCCTTCAAGGCCGACTTATTCTACCTTAACTTTATTTATTCGTATCAGATGCTTTGACGATATACTTTAGAGCCTTAAAGTATAAACTCAGGAACAACAGTCTCTTGGTCCATTTTTAAGGATGAATTGATAGAAAATCACGTGGATATTAGAAAAACACACTTTAATTAATTGATAAATCTATCGGAAAAAGGTCCAATTATAAAGAACATTTAGTAATTTCAAAAGATGAGTCTTAGAGTAAATCAAATTCTAGAGGACAATTTAATGGATCTCTTTATGGGCACTTTGAAGGAGAACATTCAACATGAAGTATGTCTCTTGGAACTTAAATCCTTAGAGCATGATTTCAGTGTAGCAAGAAAAGTTGAAAATAAAATTATGGCTACTAGAAAGGTGGACACTAACGCCTATAGAGAGAACCATGTTCCTTGTCCTAACCTCACTCAAGCTACAAGGTTGACACCTTAGAAAATCAATGAAAGAAGATAAAATGGACTATGATTCAAATGTGATAGAAAGTACAATAAGGTTCATAAGTGCGATAAAAGGAAATTATTCTACATAGATTATGAAGAAAGAGAATATTAAGAAACATAATCATATCAAGATCTAAAACTAGATGAGACTACTCCCACCATATCTTGTCATGCATTGGCTAGTATTAACACTTCTTGAACTCTCAAGATAAAAGGATATGTAAAAAAAAAAAGCGTAGCAATGTTGATTGATTTTGGTAGTACTTATAAATTCATTAACTGTGAATTAACCAAACTTCTCAATTTATTTATATACTAGCACTATAGTTTCAAGTAATGATCACATATGGAGGTACCATATATTGTTGAGAGAAGTTCCATAGTAGAAGTTCACTATGGGGGAGTATTTATTGGATAGTCCAATTATTCAATCCAAATGGGAGGTGTTCATGTTGTATTAGAGGTCCAATGGTTACAATCATTGGGAATATTGGCTCTTAATTTTTAGGAACCTTTCATGATATTTTCATTGGAAGGAACTCGAATTAAAGTCAGAGATATCCAATGTAAACTCTCTAAATTTATAATCTCTAACAACATGATAAAATTGTTAAAAGATGGACAACATAATACAATTGCACAATTGTGCTCACTAGAAGTTCAAATAGATAAACACTCCATTCCATTGAAACTCCAAAGAGTTATTTACGATCATTCGAAGGTATTTGAAAATATTCCCAAAGGTATTCCACATACTCAAGAGAATAATCACAATATTCACTTGCAACCGAGAAGCATACCACCTAAATTAGGCCTTACAAATAACTATATGCCCAAAAGAGTGAGATTGAGTGTATGGTTCAAGAAATATTAAAGGATAACATCATTTGACCTAGCAAAAGGTCTTTCTCCTCACCAATGGTGATGGTTTACAAAAGGAATTATTTATGGCACATATGTCCATATTAGAGAGAGCTCAACAAGATCGTCGTTAAAGATAAGTTTCCTATCGATATCATTGATGAATTTAAAGGAGCATTTTTCTTTATCAAGTTGGATCTTTGTTTTAGATATCATCTAATCAGAAAGAGGGAAAAAGACATCCCCAAAACAACCTTTAGAAAACATGATCATGATATGTTTTTGGTGATGTCATTTGGACTTAGTAATGCACCTTCAACATTTCAAAACTTGATGAATTCTATTTTTAAACACGAAAGATAAAAAACAATGTGAAAAACCTTTTAAGTGTTCCTTTGATGTTGAGGAAGTGGAATATTTGTGTCATATTGTATCTCATGAGGGTATCAATGTGGACCTTAACGAAATTAAAGCTATAGTGGAATGCCCAATTCCCAAAACCTTGAATAATTTTAGAGAATGAGATCATTTTTTGGATTGTTTGATCATTTATCTATGACCCAAGTATGAATTGCAGGTAACCAATTTCATATGATTTTGAATAATCCATTTAGCAATCATTGCATCAAGTGATGCTCATAAAAATGATGAAGTGGAATTGAAATTAACAAAATAAATTGTATAGGATGAATCATCATTCCTATAACTAGAACTCACATCCAATAGCCCATTAATCTTACAAGACTCTTAAGATCAATAATGACATGATATGAGATGATGTACATAAAAATATATGAAATCATTAATAGTACAATGCTGTGGGTTCATCAAACTATTCCTTTACTAGGAAATCACCATGAATAGTGCATGGACATAGAGTGCGGTAAATAGTGATTTCCCTTCATCACAATCTATTTGGCATTTTGTATGTTGGATATTCCCCTCCAATGAATCAACATGCCCAACAACGAATTTGAATTATAATTTAGAAATTATAGATCAACTACGAATTAACCTTGGGAGTTGGGATTTTTCCAAAATATTTCCAAAACGACATTCAATTCTAGTGCCGACAACCCACGCACCTATATTGTTGTCGATGTTGGAACAAATATTGAAATTTTGGCCTTCATTAGCTTAGGAGGAAAAAATTTATAATGTTTAGCTACCGAAAGTGCAGAGTTTCGGTAGCTTAAATCTTAGGTTTCATATGCCCTTAGCTGCCGAAAGTATATTGGCCAAGACCAAGCATTCAAGCGCCACACATCAAGCCACATGGAGGAAGGTCTCACGAGTAGGCGCAATTTTTTTTTTTTTGCAATAAACAACATAAAATCACTATAATAAGATTTCATACAAATGCCACGTCACCATTTTGGGGTTTTGGCCATCGGGGGTTTGGCCGACGTAAAAATTTCAACCATTGCTCCAAAACCCGAAATCCTGAAATTGGGTTTCGGGACTTTCTGTGGCTTATGATGCTTCGAAATCACACTGTTAACCTCCGAAATCCAGGACTTTCGGTGGCTAAGAGACCCCTGTTTTCGGCCTGTTAGTTGTCGAATCACAGATTTTGTTTTTAGTGGATAAACTACCTCAACAAAAAATCTATTTTCTAAGCCGTGGAGAGGTCGTTTTGCGCTCTCAAATGGTCGATTGACATCTAAAGATCCTAAGCGTTCCATTGGTGCATTCATATTTTTATTTGGAGCTTGGGAAGATAGTCAAAAGCCCCCCGAAATATGAGGTTCATTTTAAGAAATGTGGTGTTTTTTACTGTGCCGAGTCATCATTTTCAAATGATGATTTTGAGCGACTCGAATATCATTTTGAGAAACGGTCAGAGGTTTTTGTGCCTAACACATCAGAGATCAATAAACTCCCTCATTTTTCCTACAGGTGTCACAGATTGGGAGAATCGAATCCATCTCCGAGCCCTAATTTTTGGATCTCAGAATTTCCCCATTTGACACATGTTTTTGAAAGACAGATCTGGGGAAAATGGAAATGGATCTCAGGAAACCGAGAGAGTTTTTTGGTCAGAAAAAACAGATGAAAAAAATCCTCTGTCATTTTATACACAACTTTCACGATTCGAGAGATACAGAACCATAACTACAGCCCTAGTTTTCAACAATTTTTCCTCTGTTTTGCCGTGAGTAGAACAAGACCTGCATCTTAATTATTTTTCCTTATTTACAAGTTTTATTTGTTCATAGTTTTTCCTCTGTCTTGCTATGAGTGAGACAAGACCTGTGTTCAGATATTTGAAGTTTGGTATTATTTCTTCCATTGAAATAAAGATTAGACTTATCGAATTATATCCCTAACTCTTTGTTTCAGTCTTCTTTATCTCCTATCCTTTATCCATCTTATTTATTAAATCAATTAGACAAACGATGTCATGCCTCTTCATTTTTGATCTATAAATGATTGAAGGGCTTGGTTCAAACCTAGTTCTAGGAGCCTCTTATGACTGATCAATCAACAAATTTTATTTCATTTAAAATGTGCTAAGGCTTGGCTCTATTACAACCTAGAGTCAACTCTTGCGACAACAATCGTTATTTGCACAATATACACTATGCATGCATCACTTTTTCACATTCAAAAATCACAGTGCCTGTGATGAGCTATCTTCTCTCAGGTGTCGCACGATTCATTACATCAATAGGCGTACACCTATTGGAAATGGACATAATTAATGGAATTTTAATCTTAGATGGGATTTTAATGGCCATGATTTCATATGATCAAAATATTATTAGTCATCACAATAAATTGAAGTCTATGATTTCAAGAATTAACTTCCTTGCATGACAAAAGTTGTATGTTCGTCATTAAAATAGGTGATTAAGGTGATCAACATAATATTGTGATTTTTTTTTTTTTTTTTTTTTTATCTAGGGGAATCAGTAACGACGACGATATCTGACTCGCGTGACATGGGGTCGAATCTCGTCGGCTGCCTTATAACCCCTAGGGAGAACCACACCTCCCACAAGCCTAACGTCCAAATAAGACGAGGTTTGAACTCGTGACCTGCTTAGCAGCACAAACGCCTTAACAACACGTCCACTGGCCACTAGACCGCACCCCTACAGGCTGAGATATTTGGTTATTAATGCCCACTTTAGGTTTACATTTTTCACTTAGTTTAGGTTTTTTACTTTGTTTGTTTTACTATTGATGGGTGAGTGGGGCATTTTAAACTTCCCCTTCTTTACTAGATGTTCCTAGAGTGAATGGAAAGTTGTTTCCTTATTAGGTGGAGCTCCGTGGAGAAATGTTCCTTACCAAGTGGTCATCTCCTTTCCAGATGGAGAGCATCGTGGATAGTAGTGGGTTTTTAACTGCATGTTGTGATTCATGTGTTCTGGTTGATATACGCAGAGCACAACTTCTTGATATACATTGAGCACAATTTCTTGTAAAAATATAGGTCGAGCACAACTTCTTGATATATGTTGTTCAACTATGCATGAGGGGTTGATATAATATTCCACATGAGCACAAGCAGATTCATGCAAAAATAAAATGGATTCCCACATTATTAACTATGCATGGGGATTTGTGTGAAGGGAATGTTTACAATATATCATGTGGGGCTCAAAGTATATCAAGAAGTTGTGGTTGATATACGATACTTGTCAAGCACAACTGTTCATGTCGTGATTTCATGTGCTTGATTTGATATACTGTGTTCTGGTTGACATAAGGTGGAGCGCATTTTAAGAAGTTGCAAAAATAAAATGTATCTCTATATTTTTAATTGTGCATAGGATTCATGTGGAGAGCTTGTGGGTTTTTAAATGTGCATGGATGGGATTGATGTGTTCTGGTTCAAATTATCTCTTATTTTCATTCAATTAACATTGTTTTTTGTGCCATTCAGGAATTTCACAAGAAGTCTCCCAATATTATTTATACTAAATCTTCTGCATGGGCCGTCAATTCCATTCGGTGGTGGAATTATATAGATCTATTTTTTGCATGCACAAATAGTTGCAAAGAATGTTTGTTATATAGATGTGTGGTCTGCGTTCACAAATAGTTCTAGAGGAGCCTAAGGTTTGTTATATGCTTTGGGATAATTTTTTGGCAGGTTTTTTTGATTATTTGGGCCTTAGGATTAGGGTTGTCATTGTTTTGACAACCTATTTTTTTTCATTGATATACCACCCTTTCTGTTTAATAATATTGACCAGACATCTAATAAAGGTGATGTTGTTTGCCATTGGGTTAGTGCATGACCTTTGTCAAACATATGACAACATTGGCGAGGTAGAATTGCATATGAGGTCCATGGCCATTAGCCTCGTAATCCACTCGATAAAAAATTCCAAAAAGCCATGAAAGTGAAGTGGTTGATAAGGTGCATTCAAAGCGTATAGAAAAACAAAATTTGAGTAAATTCTAAGGTCAAATATTTCATAGATTCAAAGCATTTTATATAAATTTTAGGTTTAAAATTTTCCAAATGATTATGTGCATTAACCATAGGAAAGTCAATTTTTTTTCAATTTTTTTTCAACTCTAAAAGGTACACTTTTAACTCCTAAACTCCAAACATCAACCACACATTAAAAAAATCCCCAAAAGCATGAAAGTGAACACCTTGATAAATGTGCTAAGAATTTTTGAAAAATTAAATTTGAATAAATTTTTAGGTCAAAGTTCTATACACTCAGTGAAATTTTGGCTAAAGGTGAGATCACAATTGAGCAAATTCTCAAGTCAAGCTTTCATAGATTCTTTTGTTTTTAGATAAATTTGAGGTTTATTTCATAAGAGTTACGAGTTAAACTCAATGGTCCAAGTTTCTATAAATTTATTAAACAAGATGTTAAATTAATTTCCAATAAAATAAAACTAACATAACCATTTCCAAGCTAATGAAACATATCGACATATATCAACCATTTTACTAAAATGGTTGTGCTACCTGGAAATTTACCCGGCTACCGATAAATGATGATCGCCACTTTTCCCGGGAGTTCCTGCCCTTCTGTACGTGCATCGGGATTCAGCACGGCCTGTTAACGGAGGCCGGATAACAGCATTAAATAGATTGTCTAGCCATTTAATGCTAATCATTTTGGTGGTATCCGTGCCACCTCGGAGAAACCGAGCTTTCCTCTCTCTGCCGGTTCCGCTGCCGTGCAATACGGTCTGCGTACGGTCCCAGACCGTATCCCTGTTCCTACCACCTGGCATCGGCCACATACTCTCCACGGCGAAGGCTATCCGCCATGCAGCAACCCAATGATTGGGAAGTTGCTGCATGGCTGAAGATTTACATAACCATACCATACATGACGTGATGGGACCTCTTCGTCACCGGAACCCCATCGCTTAGAACGACGTCTACGCCGGAAACAAATTTCTCCGTTGGCTACTGCCCGCCCCGTTTCACCCGGGCCCACAATGCCCCGTTCGGAGTTCAAGCGAATTCAAATTTTGAATTTAGCAAAGGCGCCAAGGATCGACAGGTTAAAATTTCTATTTTGAGATTTCGCTCTGTAGATTTCGCCATAGAATCTGAGCAAATTCCAGATTTTTATGCTTTTCATAAGAGGTCAGGAATTACAAGTAGTTACAGTTATTCAAATAAAGCCATAGAG
>JASDQU010507435.1:0-18396 GCA_032191745.1 Picea mariana
TATTCTTTCAATTTTTCAGTTTCCACACAGTTTACTACTTTTAGCAGTTTTTCGGGTCCTGAACTTCTGGAGTCATTTTGAGGCCTTAAACGACATTTTTTGGGAAAACGAGGAGCAACATGGATTATACATCATGTTGCTCACCCAAAAGTTGTATTCCTCGGATAGATCTTTCTAACAAGGTATGTAACGCGTCAAATGGAGATCGTATGCCAAAGTTACGTCCCCGAGAAGTTGATGTACCAACTTACCCAAACGGGGCCCGTAGTCTTGGCGTTTCATCTCCTAGGATTAGGTATTTGGATGTTTAGGTTTTTCCATTGTTTCTCAATAATAATAGGCCTTCGAGCCTCATTGTAACACATTTCAGAGGCCAGTAGTCGCCACATCTCTTCTCAGAGATAAGCTACCAGTGCCCTAGCTAGTTTATTTCCATTCTGTCTGTAAGCATATTTCAGTCATTTGTTATTAATGAAATGAAGTCTTATTTCCGCTGCATCTCTGTGTTTATGTGTATTTATGTATTTCATTGTGTTCCTACATAAATTTGGATCACATATTGGGTGCCCATAGTGCATACACTTGTATTTGAAGGAAAAATAATGAATTGAGGATCCTCATATCCCATACACCCAAAGAAGTCATAGGAAAATGCCCCCTTGATAATTAGTTTGTTGTGTTTTTCCTGAGTTCATATTTATTAGATATGGTATGTTAAACTGAATTCATTTGCAAAGGTGGATTCGGCGTGGTTTCCTAATGAAAGGCCAGTGCATGTTTATTGTCAAATCTTATGGGATTATAAGTATTCTTACAATTATTCTCAAATATGTGATTAATTCTTTGTACCTTTGTATGAGTTTAACTTTTGCAAACCTTTCTTGAGATTGCTTGAAGAAGCAATCAAAGTATTGAAAGACATTGGTGATTGAAACTTATATGAGAAGTCTATGTACATTCATTCATATGGTGATATAAAATCTCCCCACACATTACTTGTATATGTGTTCAATAGGTTGGTCATCGAAGAAATTACTTATCAAGTAGCATTGCATGGGTTCAATGCTCACTTGTCTTCTAAGAAAATTACATTATGTCCCAACTACCTTCTTTGTATTGATCCATATGGACTAATTGACTCTCTTTGGGTCAAAATGGAGGGAAAAATAATGCAATATTATCACTTCTTAAAAGAAAATTTCCAGATGCATGATCCTTTTGAGCAAGGATAATTCTAAAGATGGAAATTTATCTCAAATTGTAGAAACCTTGGTGAATCTTACTAGTCTTTAATATGCAAACTATAAAATGTTTGGTAATATTTTTGTAAAAATACTCAAATTTCTAAGGATTTTATATAGTTTCTATAAAATTTGGGCTATTTCTCAAGTAAAAAAAATGATTCTATAAAATTTGGGTGAATCATTTAAAAAAAAATGGAAATTGGAGAATCTTTTTTTTTTGGAAAAAGCATGAAGAAATAGCCCATGAAAGATATAGAGCCCCTAAAATTGTCTATGCCTTGGAGATCATAGAAAATCATTAGGCTCGGATTAGTATAACAATTCTCTATAAACATGAGAAAATTAATGTAGAGAAACTCAAGAAGTGAGATGTTAAACTATGAAAAAGTTAAAGAAAGGCCAAGGAAAAGAGTATAAAAAAGAGAAAAGAAAGACAAAGAAAAGGAAAACCAAATAGAAGCAAAGTATTTAGACTTAAAGGAGAAAGGTAGATTACAAGAGGAACAAGCTAGGAAGCTGCAAATTTAGAAAATGAAGAAAGATTCAAATCATATGAATAATTCAACAATGCAAAACAATGTTACTAATACATAAATTCAAACTCAAACTCAAGAGAAAAGTCTTAAAAATAAATAATGTTATTAATATAGAAAAGTATTAAAAATAAAGAACAAGAAGTGACCATTCTTCAAAAATAATAARATAAGGAGGTTTTGACAAGGAATGTTGAGAAACATACAATTGAGAAAGAAATTCCTAAATCCAAAGAAACGAAAAAGAGTTGTTCTAACCTTGAGTAAATAGAAAAAGATAATACATAAATAGAATTAGATAAGAAAGCTAATGAGGATAGAGGTACAATAGTATCGGGCACAACAAGTACTCTTCATAACTTGAAGAGAAAAATCATTGGAGGAGATATAATTATACCTTGGCCTAAGGAGTCAGGAACTAGAATATCTATTCTTTCTCCTAGCTTTGGTAGATTTACCAAGGCTTCTAGTACTTCAAATGTTTCCACACCTACATGCATAGCATCTTAATGTGCTTCATTTGGAAAATCCTTCTTCCCATCACCCAGATGAATGGGAAGAGTTCCTTTCTCTAACAAATGAACAACAAATCCCTTATTTATTGATTCAAGAAACCTATCCACTAGTTGAGAAATGTGTTCTACTCCCACAAAAAAAACACTAAATATTGCAATAGTAAAATGTTCTACCAATTGTAGGGACACCCTATGTGTGTTGGCACCCAAATTTTTGGGTAAAATATCGCACGTGCGCAAAAAAAAAGTTATGTGTTCCTATTCAAGTGGTGTGTGTGCTCAAGAAACTCTATGAAGGGTGACAGAAGGCACACACACCAGTTTGCATTTTGTTAATGTGCGCTAGTTTGAGTTTTGTGATGCGTGCCAAAAATCAAGAAGACCCTGCATGCATGCCAGAATCAAGAAAAAACATTTCGGGAAATGATCCAGGTGGATATCGGTGGCCACCCACCTTTTCCAGCTGGCTCAAAACAACTTTCTCGCAATTTTGGTAATTTACTATTTTTAGCAGTTTTTCGGGTCCTGAACTTCCAGAGTCGTTTTGAGGCCTAAATGACGTTTTTTTGGGTATGTTGCAGTCAAAATAATTCATCATGAATTTTTCATCAATTGTTGTATTCCTCGAATAGATCTTTCCAACGGGCTATCGTACGCCTAAAACAAAGATTGTATGAAAAATTTATGACCCTAGGAAGTTGATGCACTGACTTACCCAAACGAGGCCCACATGACTTTTGGCGCTTCATCTCCTAGGGTTAGGTTTTTGGATGTATAGGGTTTTTGACACTCATTTTTATTGTAAAAATGCCTTCACAGCCTCATTGTAATCATCTTCTTGTGAATGATCGCAACCGTCACATCTCTTCTCAAAGATAATCCATCATCATTCTAGCAAGCTTGTTTTCCGCTGCATTTTACAGTTTCAACTTATTTTCTTATTGAATAGAAAACTAGTTTTATTGTATCTTTTTTATTCTATGTTAAGCATCTGTTGATCATATGGAGTCATTTCGTTCCAGATCAATGGTATCAGAGTGGTTTGCTCCTTGTTGTTTTATTGCATGTCCCCAACGAGGTCAGAGTACAAAGAATTGGGTTTCGAGCTTGTTTCTCTTGAGGGCCAAAGCTCTTGCACACCCAAGTGACCTCTCATGGAAAGAGAAAATAAAGATGATAGGACATGAGATCCTTTCAAAAATTTTCTTGAGGAATCCCTCACGCAAAAGAAGAATGAGATGATGGATAGTTTCACGCAAATTCTTCGACGACTACCAACAAGTGACGCATCTTCTTCGAGCGGAGGCTCCGCCCCCTTCAAGGTACAAATAAACTTTGATATTCTTGTATTTGAAGGTCAGATAGACACAGATGGTGTAGAAAAGTGGTTGAATCTACTAGAAGGGTATTTTTTTGTCCATAACTTTTCGAATAGAAAAAAGATTACTTTTGTGCTCCTCAAAGTCCTTCCCCATGTCAAAGATTGGTGAGAAACTTTATGTGAGCGAAAGGAAATAGAGGAACCCTCATTATTACAGTCACGACCACTTGGGAATACTTTAGGGATGCTATTAAGGAACAATACTACCCTTTTGGAAGTTATGATGACTTGTATACCAAATGGACGACATTGTAGCAAGAAAGAGACCAAACAGTGCCAGAGTTCACAAATATCTTCCATACCTTTTCCACCAAGATGGGTATCAAAGATTCAAAGCGACATCTGGTGCTCAAGTATCTTGGTTCTCTGCATAGATACATCTAGACCAAAATGGAATTTCTGGAAATCTTTTCCTTGGGCGCGGCCTACCGATATGTCATCAAAATCGAGTAGAAGCTCAAACAAACGGTGCGACAATTTGGGCTCGGGAAACCCTCACATAAAAATCCAGGAAAGGGCGACCCCAACCCACATTACAAAGGACAGAGAAAATATGGACAATATCATGACAACCAGTCCAAGTCACAAGCAAAGAAGGACATTGGAAAGACAAAGAAAGATATTGGGAAGTGGTGTGAATTCCATAAGAGCCCTTGGCATAACACTACTAACTGCTAATCAAAGCAGTTGTTGGTGGCCAAATTGAAAGCCTCTGGATCAGATGCAGGTTCTAACTATGAGTTAGAACCAGAAAGATGAAGACAGATCATTGACGTGGAACCCAATGCCACTGTTGCTACCACCAAGCTCTAGCCTGATGAACCAGATGAGCCAAAATAAGAAGAGCGCCTCTTCCATTCACAGATGTGGGTAAAAGGCACCCCATTGCACTTCATCATTGATAGTGGTAGCCAAAAGAACCTCATCTCAACAGAGGTTGTCAATCAGTTGGCCCTGCTGACAATGCCCCACCCACAATCCTACACCATTGGATGGCTCCGCCAAGGAAGCGATCTCTGCATCAGCCAACAGTGTCGACTGTCGTACGTCATCAAGCCCTTCAAAGATGAGGTATTGTGTGATGTTGTTCCTCTCAAAATTTGTAATGTTATTTTGGACCAACCTTATTTATGGAAACGTCATGTTGTATATGAGTCTAGGCCTTGTAGTGTTATTATTACTTTGAACAGGAAATTGTACAGTATACTCGAGGCAGTCCCACCTAGTTCTATTTCCTTGATCTCTGCCAAGCAATGCAGGAAGGTCATCTCTTAAACGGGGAAGTTTGTCTTCTTCATGATTCACTTTCAGAATGAGTGAAAGATCACAACCACATCCAGGGTCTCTGCGGCCAACCTCTCCACACAGTATAAGCAAGTAGATAAGGTCGTTAGAGAATACTCAGATATATTCTCCTCACCTACCGGGGTACCGCTACACTGTCAATTCAAGCACCCCATCGATATGACCCCCGACGCACTGCTTCCTAATGGGCCAGCCTATCATCTCTCTATGTTAGAAAATGAGGAGATCAAGTGACAGATCCAAGAACTATTCCAAAAGTGGCACATCTATCCCATCTCATCACCTTGCATGAGCTCAATCATGCTGGTACAGAAGAAAGATGGAACCTGACGACTCTGCATTGATTATTGAGCCCTGAATAAAATCATAGTTAAAAACTGGTACCCAATTCCCCGAATCGAGGACGTCCTTAATCAAATCACTGGGGGAAAATACTTCAGTAAGATTGATCTGAATTATGGCTACCACCAAGTCCTGATAGAACATACAGATGTATGGAAGACCACCTTCAAGTCAAAGGAAGGAATTTTTGAATGGTTGGTCATGCCCTTTGGTTTGAAAAATGCTCCAGCCACTTTTATGAGGATGATGGACGGTATCTTGTGACCATTCACCAATACTTTTGTAGTGGTGTATCTGGATGACATTCTCATTTACAACAAGTCTTGGGCAGAACACTTGCAGCATATTCAATAGGTTATGCACACCCAGCGACAGCACAAGATATACACCAACTTGGAAAAATGCTCCTTTGGCATGGACAGGGTCCATTACCTGGGCTACATTGTTGATCAACATGGAGTACATGTGGATCCAGCCAAGATCCAAGTCATCCGTGACTGGCTAGTCCCAACCACACTCACTGAGCTTCAAAGCATCTTGGGCCTTGCCAATTTCTACTACAGGTTTGTGTTGGGATTCTCCCATATTGCATGGGCCCTCAGCCAAATAACCAGGGGTGGTGGTAAGGCAAAATTTGCGTGGGGCTTGTACCAAAAATAAGCGTTCGATGATTTGAAGCAGTGCTTGTGCTCAACCCAATTACTTTCACTACCAGACCTACAACAACCCTTTGAGATCGAGACAGATGCTTTAGACTATGCTGTGGGCACCGTTCTCACTTAGCACGTCCACCCCGTGGCCTATCATAGTGAGACACTATCATATGTTGTCCGTAAGTACCCTACATATGAAAAAGAAATGTAATCCACTATGCAAGCCTGCCACCAGTGGAGACATTACATTCTTGGGAAGAATACAGTCATCCACACCGATCATAAGCCACTGCGGTTGATGCAGACACAAGGAAAATTACACAATGACCGCCATCAAAAGTGGTCCACATGCTTACAACAATTCCACCTCAACATCAAGTATAAAACAGGAAGCACCAACCACGTTGTTGATTTCCTCAGTAGACCTCCAGTCGTGACACTCTCCACGGTGCTAGACTCTTGCAGCCATGAGACAGACCAAGACTTCACCAATACCTACCAAATGTTGGGTGCAAATGCAGTTGTCAATAATTTCCATCTTCAGGATGGGTTGTTTTGTCGTCTGGGCCATATCTGCGTTCCATCAAGCGAGCGAGAAAAGATGATCTGGGAAGCCTAATATAGTCAGGTGGCAAGACACTTTAGCATCGAAAAGACAATGATGATGCTACATAAACATTTCTACTGGTCGAAACTTCAAAATGAGGTCAACAAGTATATCAGGTCCTGCACTGCATGCATTATTTCCAAACCGACCACTGAGAAACATGGCATGTACACCCCTCTTCCTACACCTGACAGGCCATGGGAATCCATCTCAATGGACTACATGTCGGGCCTCCCATCCACCAAGCGGGGAAATGAATGTGTTTTTGTGGTTGTTGATCACTTTTTTAAGATGGCGATTTGGGTTGCCTGTAAGAAGAGCATCACAGTAGAAGCCACTGCCAAGCTCTTCTTTGAACGAGTCTGGGTAAATTTTGGAATCCCAAAAACCATTGTCTTAGATCGGGATAATTGATTTCTGAGCACATTTTGGTCGAGCCTCTGGTCACTGCTGGATACCAAGCTCACCAAATCCATGGCCTTCCACCCCTAGACAGATGGTCAAACCGAGGTCATAAATCAAATGATTGTGCATATCTTGCACATGTAATTCCATTCACCCTTGCACATGGGATGAGAGTCTTCCCTATGTCCAACATAGCTACAACCGAGTTCTACATAGCTCAACCGACCACAGCCCCTTTCAAGTGGGGTTGGGATTCCAACCATTGGGTCCCATAGATGTTGCACTTCCCCTTGTGGTCACCTCGACCGACTCATCTCCTGCTCCAACTGAAGTTGACAAAGCCACCCGGTTCATTGAGTGGATCCAGCACATCCTCCTATAGGTTTAGGATATCTTACAGAAGTCTAATGACAAGTACAATAAGCACCATGATCAACATCGCGTGCCACATAAATTTCAGGTGGGTGACAAATTTTGGTTTCACTTGCAGAAAGAACGCCTTACAGGACCCCATCAGAATCTTCATCCACTCCATTATGGGTCGTACACCATCACCAAGGATATGGGGGATAATTCTTTTGAGCTCAACATTCCTCCTTTCCTTGGCCTACACCCAATGTTCAATGTGGACCTCCTTCGGCTTTATTTCCCACCATTATTGGACACCTCAGACGTAGCAAAACAACTGACAAGAATAGAGATCAAACTCAACTTCATACAATAGGCATCTAGTGATCAGATTGTGGACACACAGATCAAGGGCACTCAACAACAAAGGATCCAAATTTATCGAGTCCTCAGAGTAGGGTAGCTCCTGCACCAAGGCAAGTGGCTCACCCAGGGCCAAATTCTGCAAAATTTCCTCATCTGATGGGGGAACTCAACGCAATGGAGACCATTGCTTCCTAAGGAGGGAGGATTGATCCAGGTGGATATTGGTGGCCACCCACCTTTTCCAGCTGGCTCAAAATAGCTTTCTCGCAATTTTGGCAGTTTACTATTTTTAGTAGTTTTTTCGGGTCCTGAACTTCCAGAGTCATTTTGAGGCCCTAACGACATTTTTTTGGGTATGTTGCTGTCAAAAAATTTCATCATGAAATTTTTATCAATTGTTGTAGTCCTCGGATATATCTTTCCAATGAGATATCATATGCCTAAAACAGATATCGTATGAAAAAGTTACGACGTCGGGAAGTTGATGTACTGACTTACCCAAATGGGGCCCACATGAATTTTGGCGCTTCATCTCCTATGGTTATGTTTTTGGATGTCTAGGGTTTTTGAAACTCCTTTTTATTGTAAAAAGGAATTCATAGCCTCATTGTAATAATATTCTTGCAAATGAGCGCAACCGTCACATCTCTTCTCAGAGATAAGTCGCCATCATTCCAGCAAGCTTGTTTTCTGCTGCATTTTACAGTTTTAGCTTATTTCCTTATTGAATAGAAAACCAGTTTTACTGTATATCTGTTATTCTATGTTAAGCATATGTTAATAATCTGTAGTCATTTCGTTCACTCATAAAATCAAGATTAGGAAATATCTTCGAATGATTACTACAAGCGACATGAGGGAATGTGGAGCGGTAAGATTATGAGTTGGAAAGGTAGTTCAGATTGCCACAATTCCAAAGAGGCTACATGGAATGCATGTAGGTGATAGAAGTGTGTGAGACTGGTAGCCAGAGAAGCGAGTGGGGAAAAGATAAAAGTGACTAACCACCAGAGCCGAGAAGCAGATAAAAGGAAGCAACGACAACATAAGGGGAGTTAGCTAATTAGGCAGTTAGTCATTGGTTGATGGTTGTGGGTATTGTTGTCCTTGAGCTTTCTTTGAGCCTATTTCTTGTATTATCTCTAGTGTAAGTCTGAGTCTATAATATCTACAAAGTCAAATTAAATGTGCATGGCACTAAGTAATGTAATGCTGGGAAAATGTATAAGATAGCAGAGCTCTATTCCTATCAATGAATTTGTTGCTTAATGTATGTCTGTGAATGATTAAATGATGATGATAATAAAGCTATAGTGATTTTGGACATGTAATGTGTCAATTATGTGTCGATTGAATGTATTGTTTTTGTTATGCATTGTTAATTGTTAAGTAATTTACAGTGGATAATATGAATGCAACTCCCGATGGATTTATGTGCAATTAGTCCATCACCAACACAATACTAGATGGTCTCTATGATCCTCATGGCATCTTGGGTGAGAACTTCTTTAGTCTTGGTTGAGGATTGATATGTTGATGGCTTGGGGTTTTTGTCGGTCAACTCTAGATGAACCTTGGGTCTTCAACCCCCCAACATTAAGAAGGATGCGCACAAGTGTGAAAGGATCCAACAAATGGTTTTTTTGCTGGGACGTGGAGGTTTTGTATTGAATGATGAAGGCAAAGAATGAGGTGGTATCCATGGAAATAATAAATTCAAGATTGGTTAACTATGAAGGAACATGAGTTTGCTTGGTGGGAAACTCAAGGTCCAAATGTCAATGTGAAGCGATTTAAGGACAAGTATCTCTACATTGATGTGCATGAAGTTTTCTTTATTGGATTTCCTTGTTTATTGTATATGGTTGAAAAGGAAGACTACTACTAACACTGCTTTGAGGCTTCAAGAACCAGTGGTTTGGGATCAGATCATGATCGATAGGCTGAAGCCATTAGACAAAAAGTGGACTCAAGCCATTGATTTTTGGTTCACTCGGGTGAAGGAAGGTTATGTAATTGATTTTTTAATTAAATACACCAATTTTTTCAACGAGGCTGAAAGGAAGTTAACTAAAGGACCTAAAAAAAGGTTGTTAGAATAAATCCTACTCTGGATAAAGATGTTGTTCGTGGAGAAGGGGTTGATGTGTATGGATCATGTCAGGATGGATAAGTATACTTCCTTAGCACTTGGGGGGGGGATGCGAAGACAAGCGAAGTTGAGAGAGGAGATCGATCCGTCGAGGAGTATATATAAGTTGTTGATATGAGGTGAGGAATAGGATAGACCCAGAAGAGAAGAGGAGAGAAAGAGATGAAATATCCACAAGAAGAGTTGAGTCAATAAGGAGACAAAAATTGTAAAGAAGCAAAAGGAAGATAGCAGGGGGTGCGCAAAGAGGGGTCAAGCCCAAAATGAAGAGGAAGGATACCACACTAGGAGAAATTTTTAGAGAGTGTTTTGTGACAAAGAGGAACATATATGGGGATAGGTTGACAAAGAGGTGCAACATTGAGAGTAGGGTATCCAATGAAGATACTGGTAGTAGTGGTTGTAGGATCCTAGAATATGAAGTCTAAACCCCTTGGTTGTTGCAGAGTGTTGTAACTTTGGAGGAAGATGAGGAAAAAAGTATAGGAACAAAGGAACGAGAGGAAGATGAAGGACCCCCTAGTGGTGGGGGAGACAAGTTAGCAATAGTGGATGGTATTGCATGACTTCAAGTACAAAAAACTCTAGTTTCCTTCACGAGAAATGTTAGAAGAAGATGGAGTTACCCCCCCCTTTGAACCACCCCCTTTCACATTTGCAGCCAAGATTAAAGAATAATAAACAAAGAGGTGATTGAAGTAGAGGTAAGAGTAGGAGAATAAAGAAGAGAAGTGATGAGTGAAGAAGAAGACAAAGTCATTGCTACTTCACCAAGAAGAGTATCGGTATTGAGATCCCTAACACTCAGTATTTGGTTAGGAGGACATAGTTCGAGATTGAATATGGAGACTCAGGATAATACCCTGAGATTTCCCGTGTTCCATGGAAGAGGTAGAGATGATGCAAAGAAACATTGGTTCACATCTGAAGCAATATGGTCTATGAAGAGGATCGCGGATGAGGCATCAAAGATTGCACAGTCAGAGACCACGTTCAGGGATAAAGCCTTGAGGTGGTACATGAATTATAAGGCCACTGCATTGGTGGGACAAACAAGGTCCCTAAAAAAATTCAAGAGAGATGTTCTTAAGGAATTCCAAAAGCCTAAGTTAGAATCTTAGTTCATTATAGAGATCAAGGAGATTAAGTAGAAACAAGGAGAAACTATGTGGGTTTATGACCAATGGTTCAAGATTTGTTTAGGTAGGTTGACGTTCCAGATCTAGGACGTGAAACATAGAGAATGATTCATTTTCGAGGTGCTTCCCCATATCTGAGTACTTATTACATAGCATAAGGTGAATACCTAAGCAAAGGTGGTAGAAATTTCAATGCACATAGAGGCTACACCAGGAGGAGCAGAGACATCGATAGGTTTGGAGTAGGTATAGTCACAATTAGCCAATTTGATGATGCAATTGCAGGACATGGAAAAAGTAAAAGTTGTGCGTGAGAACATATGGTGTACAATGTGTTAGTTAGAGGTGCACTGTAGATATGAGTGTCCTACAATTGGTAGGTTATGGAGACAGGTGCACTAAATACATTTGCAGTTGGGCCTCAAACATAATGGTGTAAAATTTGCAAGAAGTGGGGCCATGTACCACCCCATTTCCCAACGTTGGAGAAATATCAAAAGACACATCATACTCTATTCTATGAATTATGAAAATCCATGGGACATGATGTGAACAACTTTTGGTCATTCCAGTCAATGCAAGATCATACCCACGATGTATTTTAGGTACAAGAGGATCATAAGGGTGGTGACCATGGAAATGAAGAGAGAGGTAGCTATTAAAGAGGTCCTAGATTTGGATATTAAGGAGGTAGGGGACAAGTATATGGAGGAAGGGGAGGTATACCCCCCAACTTGTTTTAACTATGGAGATATTTTCCATGTGTCAATATTTTGTACCAAACCACATGATCTCTATGGGTACTGATACAACCCCGAGCACGTTACAGAGGATTGTCCCAACTTACTGAAGAAGTGGGAAGAGAAGAAGACACATTGCAACATGGTAATTGAATAGTTGTGTGGGAACAAGAAAAAGGATGATGAGGTTGATGTACGAGTGATAAAACGTAGTGAAGCGAAGATAGCAATGGACTTTGAGTGAAAGATCAAGTCAAAGGCCAAAGGGGAAGATAAGGGAAGCGGTGTAACCCCCTCCCAATTTTGACTTTGTTCAACAGAAATAGTTTTTCTACAATGCACAGAGGATTATTGAAGAAGAGAGAGTGGTGAGAAGAGTTGTAGTGGATAAAACAGAGGTCGCTTGAGGAGGACCAGATCTATGAGGAAGTACAATAAGTGACACAGAGGTCGTTGGAGGAGGTTTGTTGATCTGGATTTATGAGAGGAACGAAATGAAAACACAGATTTATAATATTAACACAGAGACATAGTGAATAATAATAGAGATACAATAAAACTTGACTTCTGTTGAATAACAAATATGTTGAAACTGTATAATGCCAACTGAAACAAGCTTGCTAGAATGGTGGAAACTTATCTCTGAGAAGAGATGTGATGGCTATGCTCATTCACAAGAATATGAGTACAATGAGGCTCCAAAGTAATTTTTACATCAAACATTAATGCCAAAACCATAGACATCCAAAAACCTAACCCTAGGAGATGAAGTGCCAAAAGTCACGTGGGCCCTGTCGGGGTAAGTTAGTACATCAGCTTCACGGGGTCGTAAATTTTGCATACGATCTTCGTTTTAGGCACATGATAGCCCATTGTAAATTTCTATTCGGGGACTACACATTATTCTATCAAATTCTAACTCCACTTATTATTTGATTGTGCCAAGCCCTAAAAATGTTGTTTAGGGCCTCAAAATGACCCCAGAAGTTCAAGACCTGAAAACTAGGAAACAATTGCCAATATGAAAATTGAAATTGCCAAGATGAAATTTGGAAATGAGCCATTTGGAATATGTGGGTGGCCACTGATATCCACCTAGATCAATCCTCCCCCCTTAGGAAGCAATCGTCTCCATTGCGTTGAGTTCCCCCATCAGATGAGAACAATTTTGCTGAATTTGGCCTCGAGTGAGCCACTTTCCTTGGTGCAGGAGCTTCCTTGCTTTGACAACCCGATAAAGTTGGATCCTCTATTGGAAAATTCTGTTGACCTATGTGTCCATGATCTGATTAGTGGATTCTTTTTTCATGCATTCAAGGTTGATCTCTGTGGGTTTCAAATATTTTGTTATCTCCGAGGTGTCCAATAGTAGTGGAAAATATGGTCAAAGGAGGTCCACATTAAATACCAGATGCAAGCCAAGGAAGGGGGGAATGTTGAGCTCAAAAGCATTTTCACCCAAAACCTTGGTGATGGTGTAAGGTCCATAGTGGAGTGGATGAAGTTTCCAATGGGGCCCTATAAGGCGTTCTTTCTGTAAGTGCAACCAAAATTTATCTCCCACTTGAAACGTGTGTGGCACCCGATGTTGATCATGGAGCTACTTGTACTTGGAATTAGACTTCTGTAAAATATCCTGAACCTTTTGGCAGATGTGTTGGATCCACTCAATGAACTTGGTATCTTTTTCAAATTCAGTTTAAGCATGGGAAAAGGCTATCTGGGTGGCCGCAAGGGGTAGTGCAACATCCATGGGACCCAATGGTTGAAATCCTAACCTCACCTGAAAGGGGTTGTGGTCGGATGAGCTATGTAGGGCTCTATTGTAGCTGTGTTGAACATAGGGAAGACTCTCATCCCATGTGCATGGATGCTTGGAATTGTACATGCATAGGATATGCACAATCATCCAGTTGATGACCTCGGTTTGACCATCCATCTAGGGGTGGAAGGAAGTGGATTTTGTGAGCTTGGTGTCTAGCAGTGATTAGAGGCTCAACTAGAATGTGTTGAGGAACCAGTTGTCCTGATATGAAATGATGGTTTGTGGTATCCAAAAATGTACCCATACTCATTCGAAGAAGAGCTTGGTAGTGGCCTATGTTGTGATGCTCTTCTTGTAGGCAATTAGAATCACCATTTTAGAAAAACAATCAACCACCACAAAAACACAGTCATTTTGTCGCTTGGTTGACAAAAGGCCTGACATGTAGTCCATCGAGATGGATTCCATGGCCTTTAAAGAGTAGGAAAAGGGGTGTACATGCCTTGTTTCTTAATGGCCGGTTTGACAATGGTGTAGGCAGTGAAAGACCTGATATACTTGATGACATCATGTTGAAGTTTCGACCAATAGAAATGTTGTTGCAGCACTACCACTGTCTTTTCGACATCGAAGTTTCCTACCACTCAACTGTAGTGGAATTCCAAAATCAACTTCGCTCGCTCGCTTGATGGAACACATATGTGGCCCAGATGGCATAGAAACCCATCTTGAAGATGGAAATCAGTGACAATTGTGTTTGTGCCCAGCTTCTGACAGATGGCAGAGAAGTCAGGATCTCTCATGGCTATAGGCATTTAGCACCATGGTGAGTGTTGCAACTGGAGGGCGGCTGAGGAAATCAATGATGTGGTTGGTGATTCTTGTCTTATACTTGATGTTGAGATGGAACTGCTGCAAGTATGTGGACCAATTCTGATGGTGGTCATTCTGCAATTTTCCCCGTGTCTTCATGAACTGCAATGGCTTATGACCGGTGTGGATGACTGTCTCCTTCCCAAGAATGTAATGCCTCCATTGGATATAGGATTTCATATTGGAGTACATTTCTTTGTCTTAAGTAGGGTACTTACGGTCAACATCTGATAGTGTCTCACTATGATACGCCACAGGGTGTCCATGCTGAGTGAGAACTGTGCCCAAAACATAGTCTGAAGCATCTGTATAAATTTCAAAGGTTTATTGCAGGTCGGGTAATGAGAGCACTGGGGATGAGCACAAGAACTGCTTCAAATCGTTGAATGCTTGTTGTTGTGATAGGCCCCATAAAAATTTTTCCTTACCACCACCCCTAGTTACTTAGCTGAGGACTCATGCAATATGGGAGAATCCCAACATGAACCTGCGATAGAAATTGACAAGGACTAAAAATATTTGAAACTCAGTGAGTGTGGTTTGGGTTGGCTAGTCATGAATGACTTAGATATTGGCGGTATCAACATTAAACCCATTCTCATCAACTATGTATCCTAGGTATTGGACCTTGTCCATGTCGAAGGAGAATTTTTCAAATTTTCATATAGCTTGTGTTGTCACAGAGTGTGCATAACCTACTGAATATGTTAAAAGTGTTCTACCCAAGTCTTGTTGTAGATGATGATGTCATCCAGATACACAACCAAAAAATAATTGGTGAAAGGCCACAAGATATCATCCATCATCCTCATGAAAGTTGATAGGGAAATCATCAAACCAAAGGGCATGACTAACCATTCAAAAAGACCTTCTTTGGACTTGAAGGTAGTTTTCCATACATATTTTTTCTCTATTGGGACTTGATGGTAGCCATACTTTAGATCTATCTTACCTAAGTATTTGGCCCCCTTAAGCTAGTCAAGGAGATCGTTGATTCAATGAATTGGGTACCGGTTCCTGGCGATGATTTTATTTAGGGCCTTGTAATCGATGCAAAGTCACCAGGTCCCATCTTTCTTCTAAACAAGCATGACTGAGATTCCACATGGTGATGAGCTGGGTTGGATGTGCCCCTTTCAGCTTAGTTTCTGGATTTGATTCTTGATCTCCTCATTTTCTAACAGAGAGCGATGATAGGCTGACCCATTGGGTAGCGATGCACCAAGGGTCAGATCGATTGAATGCTTGACCTAACAGTGTAGAGGTACCCGAGTGGGTGAGGAGAAGATTTCTTTGTATTCTTCCACAACCTTA
Organism: Picea mariana; assembly: GCA_032191745.1. Lineage (NCBI taxonomy): Eukaryota > Viridiplantae > Streptophyta > Pinopsida > Pinales > Pinaceae > Picea > Picea mariana. The sequence goes on from JASDQU010507435.1 coordinate 15,683, forward strand.
TCCACTTACTTCCACTACGTGGAGAGTTTCAATTGCAGAGGCCATATATGTGACTACAAACTTTCTCTCACTTTGAGAGTGAATCACGAAGAAGACAAACTTCCCATTCTGAGAGATGACCTTCCTGCATTGCTTGGTAGAGATCAAGTAAATGGCAGTAGCCGGGACTACCTCGGGAATCCTGTACAATTTCTTATTCAAAGTAATAATAACACTGCAAGGCCTAGACTCATATACAACATGATTTTTCCATAAATAAGGTTGTCCCAAAAGAACATCACAAACTTCAAGGGAAGCGACATCACATAATACCTCATATTTGAAGGGCTTGATGTCATAGGAAAAACAACATTGTTGGTTGATGCGAACATCGCTTCCTTGGCGGAGCCATCCGATGGTGTATGGTTGTGGGTACAACGTTGTCGGTAGGGCTAGCTACTTGGAAACCTCCACTAAGATGAGGTTTTTCTGGCTACCGCTATCAATGATGAAGTTCGGTGGAGTACCCTTCACCCACATCTGTGAATGAAAGAGATGCTCGCCTTCCTTTGGATCATCAGGTTCATCGGGTTGGATATTGGTGGTAGAAACAATGGCACTAGGTTCTGCGTCAATAATCCATCTCCCCTTTTTTGGTTCTGACTTTGAGTCAGAACCCACATCTAGTTCAGAGGCTTTCACCTCTGCCACCAATGACTTCCTTAATCAACAATCAACAGTGTTATGCCAGGGGCTCTTATGGAAGTGGCACCACTTCTTGGTGTTTTACATCGTCTTTCCATTATCCTTCCTTGTTTGTGTCTTAGACTTGTTTTCTTGAGGTTGTCCATATTTTTTTTCCCTTTGTTCTGCGGGTTGGGGCTTCCCTTGCCCTGGTTTTTCCATGAGGGGTTCCCAAAGCCAAATTGTCACGTCTTTTGATTAACCTTTTGTTTGATTTTGACAACATATTGATAGGTTGCACCCAAAGACGAGGTGTCCAGAAAATCCATTTATTTCTGGATGTATCTATTCATACCACCACGGTACTTGAGCACTAAATGTTGCTCAAAATATTTGATACGTATATTGGTGCGCAAGATATGGAAGACATTGGTGAACTCTGGCATTGTTTGGTGTCTTTCCTACCACAGTCTAGTCCATCTTCTATACAAGTCATCATAACTTCCAACAGGGTAGTATTGTTACTTAATAACATCCCTGAATGAACTCCAAGTGGATGCATCTACAAATAATGTGGATCCCTCTATTTCTTTTTGCTCACAGAAAGTCTCCCACCAATATTTGACATGGGGGACGACCTTGAGGATCACAAATGTAAGATTTTCTCTATCGAAAAAGTTGTAGACAGAAAAATACCCTTTTGTAAGGTTTAACCATTTATCTATGACATCCACATATATTTGACCTCCAAATATAGGAATATCAAAATTTATCTGTAAATTGAAGGGGGAGACACCTCCACTTGAGGTAGATGCATTGCTTGTTGGCAGTCATCTAAGGATTTTTGCAAAGTTGTCCATCATCTCATTCCTCTGTTGCCCAACAGCTTCCTCGAGAAACCTTTTGAAAGGATCTCTTTTCCCTTTGTCTTTGTTTTCACCCTCCATGGAAGGTTTCTTTTCATGTGTGAGAGAAATTTTCCTCAAGAGAAACAAGCTCAAGACCCAACTCTCTATACCTTGACCTTGTCAGGGACATGCACTAAAAACTACAAGAAGTAGACCGCTATGATACCAATGATCCGTATTTATGAGCAGAACAAAATGAAAACACATATTTATAATATTAACACAGAGACAAAGTGAATAATAATAGAGCTACAATAAAAATTGACTTATATTAAATAAGAAATATGTTGAAACTGTAAAATGCAGACTAAAACAAGCTTGCTAGAATGGTGGCTCTAAAAAGAGATGTGAGGACTATGCTCATTCGCAAGAAGATGAATACAATGAGGCTCCAAAGGAATTTTTATATCAAACATGGATGCCAAAACCCTAGACATCCAAAAAACTAACCCTAGGATATGAAGTACCAAAAGTCATGTGGGCCCCGTTGGGGTAAGTTAGTACATCAACTTCCCGAGGTCGTAACTTTTGAATACAATCTTTGTTTTAGGCACATGATAGTCCGTTGCAAAGGTCTATCTAAGGATTACACAATATGCCATCAAAATTTGACTCTGCTTACAATTTGATTGTGGTGAGCCTTAAAAACATTGTTTAGGGCCTCAAAACAACCTCGGAAGTTCACGACCCGAAAACTAGGAAAAAAACTAACAATATGAAAACTGAAACTGCCAATATGAAATCTATAAATGAGACAGTTGGAATAGGTGGGTGGCCAACGATATCCACCTAGATCACTTGCACCCATGAAGAATTGCAACATGCTACACAGAGATCCTTGAAGGAATCTAGGGTGCGTGAGGAAATAAAGTGCATGACATAGAAATCGTTGGAAGGAGTGCACAGGAAAGAGGAGTTGTGACACGTTGAGTAGAGGGTGATAGAGGAATAGTGATCCGGATTTATGTAGGAACACAATGAAATACAGAAATACACATAAACGCAGAGATGCAGCGGAAATAAGACTTCATTTCATTAATAACAAATGATTGGAATATGCTTACAGATAGAATGGAAATAAACTAGCTAGGGCGCTGGTAGCTTATCTCTGAGAAGAGATGTGGCTGCTACTCGCATCCATGA
>JASDQU010507435.1:56494-66880 GCA_032191745.1 Picea mariana
GGGGGGGGGGGTCCGGAATGGTAATCTCCCTCTGGCGGGTCCCTTGTATTATGTGGCATAAATCTATTGGTCCCGAAGTCCCGTCACCATCTGCTATCTGACAGACCCCCCGTCACTAATGGACGTGACCTTCCACTTGTTCCCGAGTTAGTGACATCCCATAACTGTTGTCAGTCCCCTCACCCCTTTCACTCATGGCGAGCCCCTTATTACGACTTTTACCTCCAATCCCTAGCCACCACGTCACCCGTCCGTATCTTTTAGCCACCTTCACTGGCCATCTCACCCCCAAGTGACCCGTTGTCCATTTATTACTGGATAACCTATCCATTATCCAGCTAACCTGCCTCCCGCACCCAACCGACCCCATTTTTAAATAAAACTACTGTTTTTTCCCCTACTTTCACTATTCACTCGTCACACCAGAGAAACTCATTGCTTGCTCCTCCGTTACATCCCGTCGCCTTCATTCACAGTCAGTCGACCCCACTAACTTTGTGTTTATTGCAGGTATTGTTGCAGAAATGGCGCCAAAGCCCAGACAAGTAGAAGGAGAAGAGAATCCTTTTCCCCCACCTCCTGTTGACCTGGACAAGATCCCGCTGGTCGATAAAGACAGATTAATCACAGATACCAAATGTGATTTTGATTTCTCAGACCTCCAATCATGGCTCAAGGAATTTTTCCTGGACCAGAGTGATGAAATTGGACTCTGGGAGTCCAATTTACCCCTTTACCTCTTTCCCTAGATCCACCATTTTCCCGAGTTTGCACTTAAGTGCCAAGCTCATTATATTCCTGAACAAAGATCCGTCATCTCCTCTTCCAAAGAGATCATGTTCGTCATCATGCCCGAAACCATAGACCAGATGATGCAAATTCCCCGTGCTGACTCTGCGTCTCCTTTCAACCTTGAAATCCTTACAGAGTTGTATCAGAAGATGACTTTTCCCCAAAGAGCTCAAATATTCGAGGTTTTCCTTCCCACCTCCACTCAATTCCCTTCCAAAAATCCCCCTTACCTGTCGTCCATGTTCTCCACTAAGGGGAACCAGGTCATTTCTTCCCTTTGTGCTTTGCTAGGGTACTATTCTGACCAGTGGGTAGATGAGCCCATTCTGGGTTTTCTATCCATTTTCTCCACCGATGAAAAGCCCACCACCCAGTTTGATTTCAGCACCTTCTTAGAAGACAATATTCACGAACAATTCATGAATTTCGGCATGGAAGGCATGTTCAGATATTCATCAATATTAGCCTACTTGTTCATTTTTTTCCAGGCGGATAAGTTTGCATTTTCCATGCAGAAGATGGACGTAGATGGTAAACCTCAGGCAGTCACATTATGGACCTCTCTGCTAAAGAATAACTCCACAGAGTATAGCTTCAAGGCGTTCATCGATCTATTCTACCACCCTGTGGTAAGCATGCTAGGCGGCAGGCCTGAGCCTCGAATAAATGATGAAGTTTAGAGGATCATGCACCTCTCGGACAATACAAAGACCAAGGATTAGTACCTGTATCAAAACCATACTGAGATCAGAGTATACGGGTGCGAGTTGGCACCCTATAAGCTGCCCAAGTATGTGCTGGTCAGAATCTTTGCGTTAGAGTATATAAGACAGATTGTGAATTCAGATGATATCCATTTTGTATCTTTGAAGAAAAAGCAGCAGCTTCACATCAAGGGGCAGATTGGCTCCTTCATCTGCAACAGTCGGGGCGTCGGGGAAGAAGCTGATAGGATGTTGAAAGAAATGAATCTCTTTATGAGCTTCCCATGGCACTATGATCCTCATGGGATCATCTCAGATATGAGGGTGAAGAACAAGAACATCCTGTATGTTCATGTGTCCAAGCCCGAAATTGAAAAATTCACCAATCAGACAGTGTGGGTGCCAAACACCTTGATCAAAGTGGAACAGCAGGTTCCTCTGACCACTGTGCCACCAACGACCATGCCATAGGTCCCTAAGGAAAAAAGGCCTCGACAAGATTTATCTCCGCCTGTCACAGAGGTATCATCCGAAGAGTTCTAGTTGCACACTAAGAGGCCCAAGACAATTTCAATTTAGGCTCCAATTGGAGAAAAGGAAGCCCTGCCTACCATAGTGACTAAGTCTGTCATTCCACCCTTCGGTTCGATCCTTCATAAGGAAATCACCCCAGCATTACCGAAGAAATCCACCGACTCCCCACTCGACACTCATCCAGGCAAGACTGGGCCCCGAGTTGACCATTTTTGAGAAGTACAAGATGATCAAGAAAAAGAACCAGACCCTTACCAGCAGTACTTACACTCAGTTTCGGAAGCAGACATCGACTGCGTAGCACAAGCTGCTTTCTGCATTTGACACAGAAAAAGGCAGAATGGACATGGCCTTTCTCCAGGCACAGGTACTAGACCCCAAGGTTATCACAGACTACAAGAGGGCCACCTTCAAATTCCAGACGAAGGACGTGCACCCAGCAGATCGGATGGATCTGCACAAACAAATAGGGGAAATGGTGTTCCATACATTGGCGCATGCTTCCGCTTCTGCAGCTAAATTGCAGGTGTCACTGAACAATGCTCAGACACAACTCAGGCTGGAGAATATATCATCCTTTGCGAAGGACAATAGAATCAAAACTTTGGAGGAGTTGGTCCTTAAGATCGGCTATGCTCCTTCGAACGTCAAAGCTGCAGAGGAGATGGTAAAGAAGAAGAATGCTGACATTGCCTCCTTGAGGAAACAACTGAAACTCCCGCCCACAAAGGACTCTCAAGCGAAGGAGATAGCAGAGAAAGAAGGCGAGAAGGATGAAAGGCTTAAGCTACTCATGGAGAAGAATGCACAGCTCAAAGAAATGGAAGCTGAAATGGAGAGATTATTAAAGTAAAAGGAGCAGTTGAAGCCAATGGAAGTCATTCCATTGAGTTCCATTCTGATTTCAGGAGCAAGCGCAGCATCAGTGATAGCAGTCCCGTCTACAACTCCATTAACATCCCAAGAGAAGACAGCTGACCTGGCTAAATCCATGGAAAAGATGAACCTATAGGAGACAAAGATCAGCACGCTTAAAAAGGAAGTTGAGAACCTTCAGGAACTCAAAACTTCCTTCTAGACTAGCCTCTCCAAGGAAAAGCAGGTAACAGAGCAGCTCAAGAAGGAGCTATAGCAGCTCCAAAAGCAAACAGTGGCAGGGAAGACTTTGGTTGAGGTCAAAGAGAATGTATGGAAAGACATCACAAAGTCCATAAATGAGATATGGCCCATTATCCAAATCATTTTTGAACAGAATGAGTTGGTCTAGAGGAGAAAACAGGTCGTTGAGAAGATCAGAGTAGAATTGGGAGACATGCCAACATAGGCAAATGAGATCATCAAGTTCCTCAATTCTAAGACCAGGGAAGAGTTGGAAGAGCTGAAGATTGAAGATAGAACCGAGACCATCCTTGAGGTCAAAAGAGTTTTGACCAAGAGAGGACTAATGCTTCAGCTGGAAGAAAAGGTTCAGGTCATGGACCAGGGGGTACAGAGATTCTTCAGCAAGATTGAGGCTCTCCAGAAGAAAGGTCTCCCCGGTCTGAAGGTTATTAATGATAAACTGATGACACTCCCAGATTACAAAAAGAGATTGGCTGAGGTGTTCAAGGATAGTTCAAAGTTTGCAGGCATACAAGGGAGCATCACCGGAAAATCATTTATGGATGCTCTTCAGTGGGACATCAGTATCCAACACGAGATCCGATACATATTCCTCACCAAGCCTACATTCGCCAAATATACAGAAATGGACGAAGTGTATCGAAGGCTGCTCAAAGTCAACGTGTCCAGACATCTCAGATGGGAAGAGCTTTGTGATCTACTCAATTAGCAGATGAGTTGTCTAGGTCCAGTCACCTGTCCAGTCAGATGAGGTCGTGCAAAGGCTTCATCAACGGTCTACCCAGAAATCAGCGTGTAGTTACTCCAAGTCATCAAGCAGTTCCTAGATTTAGGAAATTTGTTAAAACAATTAGGCTAAAAATAGATTTAGCACGTCCTGATCATTTATGACAGGAACGTTTGTAAATTTGAGTTATAAATACTTCACCTTTTGAAGTATTGAGGGTTGTTGATCTTCACACCCTGACACTATCAGACTGTAACATTTTTGAAGAGATCTTCCATTAATAAAAAGGAGGCACTTTTACAGGATTCTTGCGTGTATTCACTAGTGATGTTTATTCTCTAAGTTGAATTTTATTCTTGCTTTGTGATCATATTGTTTTTCTGAATCTAATCTTTAAGAGTAACTAACGAATGTTGCAGGATTTATCTTGGATACCCTGTTTCTGACTCGAAAGATTTTAGTGTTTATCTTCTGGTGTTTTCAATTAAGAAATTCTTAACTGCTTCTTAGTTGAATTTATCTTTCTCATCTTTTCTTCTGTCCATCATTTAAGCTACTAAAAGATCCAGTGAGTATATTATCTCGCCCTGTAGAAGTCTTTTTTCTCGTTTCTGGTTTGTATCTCATATTTATTAAAACACAGACTCCATAGCCCAATGGATGTGTAGACTGTCTCAACCAATTCACAAAACACTCTCACAACAAAAACGACCTTTTTCTTTACCTAGCCTAATATCTAAAATTGGAAACATAGCTAAATCATATAGAGAGATCCCTCTCTGAAGTTGGAAGAGCTAGATCCCAGCTTCAAAAGTGGTTGGATAAAGTTACCTTTGTAGATTTCTTATGTTTTCAACCTCTAGGAAATTTACCAAGTGCTAACATAGTGGCGACTCCACTGGGGACAGAACATAAAATTTATAATTTCACGTTTTATTTTCCCTAGAAAGAAATTTTGTTCCTAGAATATTGCAAATATTGAAAAGAAAGTAATGTTTAGAGGTTGATTAAACTTTGTACATATTATTTTCAGACTCACAAAACTAAAAAAATATATATATAAAAACCAAAAAGAATTCTGGCTCCCAAGAAAGTCCATACTCGATCTCACCCAGACCCAGAACCCGCGATAGTGACAGATAACCCCGAACAGTTGATCAGGAAAAAGACTTTAGTTGAAGGTTCAATGAGTCATATTCCCCTTCATAAGTCCTTTTCCTTTTCAGGGAAACCTGTTGCCTCTCAAAACCTTGACCTCGATACCTTTCCACAGCAAAGCCTGGTTAGAGCACGGTCCGACAGTTTTGTGACCAGAATTATTTTTGACCCAATTGTTTTGCAACCCCGAACCCCCGAAGTTTTGTCTCCCATGAATAAAACGCAAATCACTCCCTCAGTACTATCCAGTCCCTCCTCCTCCTCGTCTTCAGTCGCTACCGCGTCGATTATCCAGGTTGTCATCCCACCTCCTCCACCCATCATGGTAGCTCGATATGCTCCTTTGGTTTTGGTTGCCCCGCTACATGCCATGCCCCAAGACTATCAAACAAGATTTCCACAGTTCGATGCAACAGGACCTTTAAACGCCCAACAACATGTTGACTAAATGAACAATTATTTTGACCTACAAGAAGTTGATGAGGCTGACGTTCAACTGTGATTGTTTGCCCAAAGTTTGATAGGTGACATCAAGAAATGGTATAAAGCGTTACCTGTCGCCTCAGTCCCTGACCTTGTCGCGTTCCAAAGGAGTTTTCTTGAAAGATGGGAGGTAAAGAAAAACCCTCTCCAAATATTGTCAGAATACGAGAATATAAGAAGAAATCAAGGTGATATGGTACAATATTACTGCACCCGTTTTAATATTCTATACAATGCAAATCTAGCCAAAATCAAACCCCCACAGGGCCTGGCGTTGATAAAATTCCCTGATGGTTTTGATGCTGATATGTCGTACCAACTAAGAGAAAGAAATTCTACCACCCTGGCTGACATGTAGAAAAGTGCTATAAGTGTGGAGGCCAATCTGTTGGCAAAAAGGGCACGTCAGAGGTCAGAAAGGAGAGTCACGATCAAAGAAGAACCTTCCATGTCGAACTCAGATTCCAAATTGGATTCTTTGGCCAGAGCAGTGGAAAGAATGATGGAAAGACTTACTATGTCAGACAGAAATCCTCCGAGAGAAAACCCACCTGCCCCCCAGGTTCGGAACCCTAACTTTAGGAGAAACCCTCCTCAAATTAGACAGATAGATCCTAGGGATCAAAGATAATAGAGGGGTCCATATTAGCAGATCAGACCTCCCTTACAAGAAAACTATGATGATGAAGGGGAGGAAGTGATTAAGGAATTGGAGGATACTCACATTAATCTCATGGGCATTCACGACAATGAAGCAATTTTCCTTACCCAAGAAGAGAAAGAACTTTTTCTTCTCAACCAAACAAAAGTAAGTGAAGAAGCTGAAGAGGCGGAACAGCAGGCATTCGAAAATGCCATTCTGGAGGTACACCATCAGTACAATCTGCGGAGTAAGAAGACAGAAGTGAGTTCCCCAAAAAAGATGACTAAAACAAAGAGGGTAGTCGAAACCAAGAAGGCCTCTGAGCCAGCTGCTGAGAAGATTCCTGAGAAGAGCACTGTCGACGCTCTCGTGAAGAAAAACCTTACCATTCTGAAAAGGTCGCCACAGCCCGAGGTTTCACCTATTAATATACCAAGTACTTCTGAGCAGAAAAATATGGTGGACAAACCAAAATTGATGAGCCAAGACAGAGCCCCTACACCTTTCAGCCTTGAGGGGGAATTGGCTAAAGTAAAAATTCCCATCCCACTTACAGAGTTGATGAACAAAGACGTTTATCATTCACAGGCGATTAAAGCACTGGCCATTGAACCTGACATAGGCACGAAGGCCTTAACCATTGGATCAGCAAATTATTCAGACACTGTGAACCTTACTGATGATCAACCCGAGATTCTTTTCAGACCTGAAGTAGATGGTCGAGATGATACTGGTGAAGTTGCTCCTTTTTACATCAGTCTAAGCATACATGACCTGATCTTGCATAACGCTATGCTAGATTTGGGTGCTTCCCACAATCTGATGCCCAAAGCAGTAATGGAGAAACTGGGACTAGAGGTCATCAGACCTTACAAGGATTTGCACTCATTCGACTCCAATAAAGTTAGATGTATTGGTTTGATTAAGGACCTATGCATCACCTTGGTTCAAATTCTTGCGAAGAGTATGGTAATGGATGTGGTGGTTGCCGACATCCCGTCGAAGTATGGGATGTTGCTATCTCGGTCTTGGGGGGCTAAGTTGAAAGGAACCCTGCAGCTAGATATGTCTTATGCCACTATCCCAGTTTTTGGGCAACAAAGAAGGCTATACAGAGAAACATTGATGAAGTGCATGGTCAGTAGCCAAGAAAAACTGCACAACTATCCCCTTTACTCTGCACATTCCGATCTAGATTCTTTTATCTTGTACAATGATGGTGACACGGGAGAACAAGATACTCAGCTGGTGGAAGATACATCTAGCCAGGAAGAATGCCAAGAAATCATTGAGGTAGAAAGGATGAAGAACGTGATAACTGAAGAGTTACCCGTTGATTTTTGGAGCATGGATTTTGATGGAGTAGTGAGTAAAGAAGGAGCAGGAGTAGGAGTCTGGCTGCATAATCACCGAAACAGGTATTCAGAAAACCATTCTTACAAATTAAATTTCCAATGCACTAACAATAATTCTGAGTATGAAGCCTTGATGCTCGGTCTGAAGCTTTTGAAAAAAGTTGGTGCTAAATAGATTATGGTAAGAGGTGACTCTGAGTTGATAATCAAGAAAATCAAAGGTGAGTATGCTGCGAAACACCCATGTCTTAGAGCTTATAGGAATGTTGTTCTTGATGCCCTTAGATGTTTCACTGAAGTTGACTTGCAAGTAATGCTGAGGGGACAAAACATTCTGGCAGACGGACTGGCTACTTCAGCAGCCACATGTAAGATTCCTTTCCGCTCGACTCGTCCATACACTATTGAGGTGAAATGCAGACCAATCATCCCCGACAATATCAGGTAATGGCAAGTGTTTGGTAATGATGATCAAATCGAAGAATTTCTACAGTGTAAAAACGATTTTGAATGTACAAATATAGATTTAGAGAATGAAGATGAAAATGTAAATAGTTCTGAGTTTGAAATTGATAGTGTGAATACCGTGGATTCAGGAGAATTAGGCGATGACGAAATGGACGCTGATGTTTTACAGTTGAAAAGCAATATTTTGCCTAGAGGTTTAGTTCTTTTAGAGGACTTGTTTGACTTTAACGACGTAGCCAAGAAACCGAAAATTGAAGCCCATGGACAAGAGGTAGAAGACTGTAATATAGGGACTGAAGAGAAACCTAGGATAGTCAAACTATCTAAATCATTACCCCCAGAGCAAAAACTCAAATACATTGAGTTGTTCAAAGAATATTCGGATGTCTTTGCCTGGGGATATGAAGATTTGAAAGCCTACAATACCAGCATCATACAACACAGGATTCCAATAAAAGAAGACAAAAAAACATTTAGGTAGAAACTTAGGAGGATAAATCCCAAGTTTCTCCCTCTGATAGAAAAGGAAATCAAAAAAATGTACGATGCCAAAATCATAGTTCCGCTGCGCTTTTCCAAATGGGTCTCTAATTTGGTCCCTACACATAACAAAACTGGGGAAATCAGACTCTGCATAGATTTTCGAAATCTGAATAAAGTCTCCCTGAAGGATAATTACCCCTTGCCAAAGATGGACCATATCCTGCAAAGGGTGGTTGGTTCCAGTCGAATTTCTATGCTAGACATTTTCTCAGGTTATAATCAGGTCTTAGTTCACCCGGATGACCAAGACAAAACCGCTTTCACCACCCCATGGGGCACTTTCATGTATGTAAAAATGCCTTTCGGTCTGATGAACGCAGGAACCACTTTCCAGAGGGCAATGGATATTGCTTTCGTGGAAGAATCAGGTAAGTTTATTGTCGTCTATCTAGATGATGTAACTGTATTTTCCCGATCTGATGATGAACACCTGTGACACCTCAGGCGAGTCTTCGAGAAATGTAGAAGGTTTGGGATTTATTTAAATCCTAAGAAGAGCCTTTTTGGGTTAGAGGAAGGCAAAATGCTAGGACACATCATCTCCAAAGATGGAATCAAAATAGACCCCAGCAGAATCGAGGCCATACAAAAATTAGAACACCCAAGAAACCTCAAAGAACTACAGTCTTTTATCGGGAGAATAAACTTTCTACGAAGATTCATTCCCAATCTGGCAGAACTCCTCAGAAACATCACAAATATGCTAAAAAAGGATGCAAAAATTAAATGGGACTTTGAGTCCCGACGGTCTTTCAAACAAGTCAAACGAGCACTCACAGAAGCCCCTGTTTTGATCAGTCCTGATTTTACTAAGGATTTCTATCTCTTTTCTTTCACTTCCGAACATACTATAGCAGTGGTGTTACTGCAAAAGAACAGCGAAGGGTATGAACAACCCATAGCTTTCTTTAGCAAAGCATTAAGAGATGTTGCTCTGAATTACAAGATAATGGAGAAACAATATTTTGCTTTGGTAAAAGCCATCAAAGACTTTAGAGTCTACATTCTTCATTCCCACACCATAGCATATGTTCCGAACACGGTAGTAAAAGACATTTTGACACAGGACAACCCTGATGGAAGAAGGGGAAAATGGATTGTTGTCATTTTAGAATATGATATAGAGATTAAGCCCACGAAACTAATCAAAGCTCAAGGCCTTGCTAAATTAATGGTTGAATCTAACTTCCATGCTCTTGACATTAATTTTCTAGATGTGGCAGATGAACAGGGTGGGATGGCGACTCCAAACGTGAGAGATGTATTTCTCAAATCTCCATGGTACGCAGACCTTATATTCGTTTTGAAAAATCTACAAGCTCCCCCTGGTTTGACTAAGACTAAAGATAGATTTTTAAAGTTGAAAGCCTTAAAATTCTGTATTCTAGAAGGAAATTTGTATTGGAAAGATCCTGGAGGCATGTTGTTAAATTGTTTATTGAAAGATGAAGATGATAAAGTGTTACAAGAGTTTCATGCAGAAGAATGTGGTGGCCATCTGAACTGGAAGGTCACAGCCAACAAAATACTCAGAGCTGGATTCTATTGGCCCACCCTGTTCGTTGATGTACATCATAAAGTGGTTGCATGTCATCAATGTCAGTTGTTTGAAGGTAAAAGAAAACTTCTTCCTCTACCTCTGAAACCGATCTCAGTTGAGGCCCCTTTCTAGCAATGGAGACTCGATTTCATTGGAGAAATACATCCCCCTTCTTCAGGCCAGCACAGGTGGATTCTCACCTCCACCGATTATTTTACCAAATGGATCAAAGCAGTACCAAGCAGGCAAGCCACTGACTCTGTTATTATCAAATTCCTTGAAAATAATATTTTGTCTCGCTTTGGATGTCCTAGAAA